>DWEE01002765.1:0-11200 GCA_018245755.1 Parelbella macleannani
TCACCGTTAGCAAGTGATATTTAAACTTAAAACGCACTTTTGTAAAGAGGTGCGCGCCATGGATTTGAACCCAGCAGCCTCGGAGTGAGAGGCTGAATTCTTAACCACTAGGCTATCACTGCTTATATCTACGTATGTCAGCATAAAAGTGTACCGGCTTAACTCACGTCCGTTTTTCGGGACGGCCCGACTAGTTTCGGACCTTTTCGAGGTCCTTTATCATGAGCTCCAGCCGTTTGTAGCGATTTCGCGGCGAAGACTTAAGTCGGCACGCAGATACATATCTAGTTTATTTATGTATTGACGCCTCACTTACGCAAAATACACGGTAATTTCTTAGTCTATTGCATATGAAATGTGCAATTCGTGTTCCTGCTGTTAGAGATGAACACGGTATGGAACAATTTCGTGAAGTTATAGTTAAATTAGAAACTTATCAGTTTTCCAGTTACCATAGCACTTAATGTTGGATCATATGACGGCGAGTGGGGGTATTCCAAGATATTTATTAAACAAATAATTTTGGGATTCGCACGTCGTTGACACCCACAAAGTCACTAACCAGACGGTTTCTTCCAGTTAGAGTCAATAAGATTTTCATAGTTCTAATAATATCAGAGCCTGAATTAGTGGCGTGAATCACAGAAAGTGATGTAATGCAATAAACATTATCAAATTCGTTCGGATATTCACTCCCCATTATCAACATTATAATTATATGTTTTTAATCTTATATTACTTTTGCATACCTATATCCGACTATACGACTATCTGAACGACTTATGAAGATTTCAGTACAATGACCGGATGTAAAAACAACATTAGTATTACTATTAAAAATTCACTTAATCCGAGTGTCATTGACAAAAATCCTCGACACTCGAAAACCAGAAGTGTAAGCCGCGCTATTCACCTTTGTATTCGAGCGGATAAACTTTTTTCTACCCCGCCACACCCCCAGCGCAAAGGAAGAAGGGTGTATTATTACATATTGTGTATTTGTTATTTAATTCCTGTTTTATAACCGAAAGGTATTTTTCGATGTGCCTGCTTCGAACGTATAGTGCAGTTTTTTCGAAACACTGTAAACTTTAAGGGAATTTTTTCTGGATTCCGTGGCTATCTTAAAAATCTTCGAATTTCGTCGAGTCCACGTTCATTCCGAAATGTTTCCGGTGTACTTTCGTGTGAAACACACAAATATGCTGAGGTAGAGACGGGAAAGTTTTATTCTTGATTCTGTTGTTTGTTCGACTGACAATTGAACTCGGATACCAACGCCAACAACTTCAACGACATATGAAAGAGATCTGAGTTTAATAAAAACACTGTACGTCGTGACATGCACGCATAAGTATTCGGAAACTATCTTCAGAATTACTAAAAACAAGACTGTAGATAGACGTAACACAGCTAATATCTATAAAAAATTAATAGAGCGCATTTCTCAACAACCGACAGCACATACATATCTCACGCAAACAATGACACCAAAAGTTATCAAATCAAAATTCTTAAATTATTCCATTCTATTCTAAAATTTTTAATTCGAAAATCATGCAAACGTTAACACCGAAGAATTCTAAATTCAAACATTTGAAGCTCACGCAGAAGTGACTGTGAGAACTGATAAGCGACACTCTTTCAACTCGTGTACAGTTTTCTGATAAAATCCCATCTCCTGATAAATCCTCACTTAACATCCAGCGGGCACAGTAGCGTAATCTCTCAACGAGTGCATTCGAACAATCCACAAATGACAGCAGCGAGTTGTCAGTAATCATATATAATAATATAATATATAAACGCGGTCGGGGGAAATAATAAAACATTAGTGCCACTGCATTATAAAGCTCCTTGTACAAAAAGATCAACGGACGGCGCAGTTAACTAGCGGGAGCGGTTTTGGGAACGAACTCATAAGCCGTCTTGCGTTTTTGTTCAAATTTTTTTAAAGAAAGCCTTTCTGTTATTATTAGTGATAATTATAAGAACACCAAAGAAGCTTACAGTATGGCAGTTTTATGAGAATATCCAACGACATCAACAAAATCAAATAATTCAAAGTCCAGTGGAAAGTGCACATAACTGCCGAAATAAGCGGTTGCGGGTTTGATTCCGGCCCAGGATAAATGTTTACAGAATATGCACCAGTGTTTTTTCTGAATGTGTGTTAAACTATCGTTACCTCCCAGACCTTCAGAGTTATATTAACTAGTCATATACAAATGTGTATTTACAAATTTGTTTACGTGTTTTATTTCGAAACGTTTATTGAATACGCTTCTCTAAATAACTAATTTAATCACATGGTATGTCTCCACCAACTCTCCTGTTCTCTTTATTAGTCCTACTACATTAATAGGGAATTCTTTGGTTTCTATAAATGCAAGCTTTGTGTACTTCTGTCAGAACAAGTATTTCGAGATGAATCGCCAAAACAATTTAACAGTGTCCACGTAAACTTCAATTCTTATTGCCCAAACTTTTCATCGGATTTCTAAGAAGGACAAACTTCTGATATATGAGTTGACACTATCAGTCAAAATAGAGTTTAGTTATTGTGATCCAAGCTCTCCGTCGAATTGTCGTTATTATAGTCGTCAGGCTTATATACCCGCTGCAGTTAAGAACTCGCCTTTACCAGGACGCACACGCCGGCGTTGACAATTTGTGCCAAACCTAAGCCCGCGTTCACACGACACCCGCGGCGCGCATTAGCCGATAAGCCGGCGCCCTGCTGTCTCTTTGTAACCCCGGCCTAATCGGGAACGCCTGCCAAGAGCACGCCGTGGTAACGTTTATGGGTTCTGTAGGTATTGTGTAAATTAAATTGTATCCCGATGTATGGCAATAGGCTCACCTATTCCATAGCGGGACGAGACCGTAACTTGGCGATAAATGGGAATGTTCTAACGTCCTCTGGCTACCACTTCGTTGATTACTGGCGTGATGTTACGCATAAATTATAAACTCTTGACAAGACGACGAGCTGACGTGGAAGCTTTTCTGTGTCTGTAGGAACTGTATAAAACTATCTTTCAAAGCCAGCATCGCCTTGACCACTCCTCGGGTGTTGTAAACGTCCACTGGCGATGGTGACCACTAGCCGTCAGCTGACACATGTGTCTGTTTGCCGAAATAAATATATGAAAACAATAAGTAATAAGATTGTCGTATTTGAATCCTCGACTAAAGCCGGCCCTCCATTCCAAGATTCATCATTATTATCATCATTATTATCATCATTATCATCATCATCAGCGTCCCGTCCACTGCTGGACGTAGGCTTCTCCAAAAGAAGATTAAAACCCACATAAACTAAGTTTTTTTAAATGTTGTCATAAGTAAAAAGTTAACATCGCGCGTGTTTCTTCCCGATGGGGTAAGCAACAGAAAGTAAGGTACTACACGCTTCTGCCTACATTGCAATATGACTCATGCTAAGTGCAAATTCTGCAATTATCCTGGAAAGGTAACTTAGCCTCACAGATTCTATCAGATTACATATGTCCCTCTTCCAACAACATACTACCAAAGGGTGAGAGAAGAAAAGAAAGTAAGAATAAGGGGGTGATTAATTTTTCTAAGTGTTTCCGCCCTTCTATAGAAGTCGGTGCATTAATATTTACTAATACAACTTCACTTTCGCTGTCTAAATTAAAATAAATACGCCTCAGATTGATAATTTTCTTCATATATTAACATCTTCAGTCAGATAACGAAATTAGTTTTTCATATCTGCTCAACCGGGAATCGAACACAGAAAACTCTGCACAGTTGACCGGCATGTTAAACATTGGTAGTAATCGATGTATAAGAAGAACGGCAAGTTGTAAAGATAGAGATGTTTACGACTCCTGCTCTCAACCTATCCTTGTTCCACCTGGCGTGATTATATAATAATAATATATATGAATAGACAATGCAATGGGAATCAAAACTCTTATTCGGAACGCCGCACGTACTCGTAGGTACGATTTAGAGGTGACGTCCCAAACATCGCTGAATACAAAAAAAGCGTGCAAACCCCAGGAAGGCCGTGGGACCCCAAAAGGCTGTACAAAAAGCGAACAGCCTTTCCGCTTCTGTTTCGGCAACATTAATTCTCTTTTGATGGACGCCTGATATATAGAAATGTCTTTTTTGTCCGCTTCGCCGCCGCGCTGACGAATTGGACGCTCACCCGCCGCCGCCCGTACGGGAAGCGGCGTGATTATTGTTACTTCCACTTGTCCACTGTGCAGCTCTAACTGCCAAAATATGGCCTTAAAACTAATATTTTGAATATATAGATCTGTGCGGCAGAATGTTGCTTTAAGACAAATATTTTAGAACTGACCATGTACATCTGTCTGTCGGAATGTAGCCTTAAAACTAATGATTTACAATTGAACATATCGAAACGAACATGTCTGGCCCATCACAGTACACGAAAGTGTTTTATAGTTTTAGGGAAAAACATTCAAACAATTCTCTACCTATTGAGAGCACGATCTTTCATAAATATTTTGCTTGGATTATTAGACAGGACTATTGAATAATTAGTAGTTAAGCAGCGAGTTCGTAACACCGGACGTCATAAGCATTACCTTGTCCCAACATGATCCGTCATGCCCTTTAGACACTTCCCTACTCCTAGACATTGGATATTTCTAACTTGAAATATACAGGAGTAATTCAAAATTTGGATTTGTGCCCGGTGTGTGATTGCAAGCTGCCACGGGACGTCCAACATAACAGGTGTAATGCCTTCCGTTAACTTGTCAAGGAAAAACAGATATTGTATAACGTAATAAATGAATCTTAAGAGTACTACACTCCTCTGCCTGCCCTCCCCAGTGGTGGGTTGCAAGGATACAAGGTGCGCGTAAGGTGGCAAGTGGAGCGCACCGTATCAAGGTCATTTTTTATTCAAATTCAATATTAACAAATTGTTTGTGTGTCGTGAACAAGAAGCGGCGTGATCCGAGCTGTAATGGATTCTGTTTTAACTGTGATTCCGGTCTGGCGTAATTATTTTTCATAAAATTAATTCATAGCTAGCTCGCTCCTAAGTGGACAGGAAACTAAAATGAAATATAATTCCGAATGGATTCTTAATCCGAAGTATTTTATACTAACGTTTTGGTTGTCGTATTATTAATATTTTTCTTATAAATTATGGTAGTACCTACATTTATTTACGAGTTATTATAGTTGTTTATTTTCTTTATGTTTGCGTTTTAGTTATATTTACAAAACTAATTTGTGCCCTGTGCATGGCTCACCAGCTATTCCGTAGAGCGGCGTACATTTAACCGGTGAAACGTAGAAGTATACTACGCTCCTCTGTCTACCTCTTCGAGAATTACAGAGGTGATGTAAGGTTTTTTGCAAAATTAATATTTACAATTAATATTTTTCAAAATATTTACATACTTATTAACGGTGTTTACGAAATATTTATGAACATGTTGGTCTTGTTCATTATTGCACATCGTTTACTTATCTCACTGATACGGATTTCCATTACACTTCGTCTGTTTTCTGTGCTGCAACCAAAAGGCAAACACAACAGCGAAAACGCTAATTGCGTTATTTATATGCACATCTATAAATAACTTTGAAACTAATCGTTTTTGAGACATTTATCTAAGAAAAAGTATATATTGCTAACAATTTATATATTATTAATAATGATACGTGTCACCTGTTCCATATTACCTACGTATAAAATAACAGATGAAACATACGTATGTATGTACGTACGTACTATACTCCTCTGTCGACACCTTCGGAGACACAGACATGAGTTATGTTATATTAAAAAATAAAATATGAATACACATATTTACTGCTATTATTTCAATAAATCACCCGTAAAATCCGACGAGAGTTCACGGGGACAGGGTATCGAACGGAGCATATTGTACCTTTGTCCCTAATCGGCCCTCTTTTTTGCTGCCCACGGCCCACAAAGGGTTCAGCCCTAAATAGGTACACTGGCAACAATAGCTGTGTCCGCGTGTGTTTATTTATATCGCATCAAAATCCGTCATAAGCTGTTAATAACGTAGCCTTGATGTGTACTGTCGTGTACGGAAGTCGATTACAAGGGATATTTTTTTTATTTTGTGTTATCTGCTTACCCCGCGATGGGTTTGGCGCGATGGTATAACCATTTTTCCCTATAGAATTATCTTTGTCCTCAAAAGCCAAATTCTTTTATAAATATGATAATAATTGGCATTATGTGTACGACTTTAAAAATTTAAGCGTAAAATAGGTATCGTGACCTTTACTTCTGAGCAAATTTATGTTTAAAATTACGTATGGACGTTTTGGACTGGATTTAATAATTTCATTAATGGCAAATAAAGGTGGATTTCAAATAACATGTTATATTTTTATTCCCTATTGTTAATATACCTAACAAGCGCATATCTCTCCATCTCGTTCTCTCTGCACGTGTATATACGAGTATAAAGCGTTACTTTAAAAAGCTATTAAACTAAATATTAAATCAACAAATCCGTCAAATCTGCCTACCCACATGAGCAGCGGCGATGGCCCTTTGAGTATTGTTTGCAAAATATTTGCTTCACATTGTTAAGCTGCCCGTGTAATGCTCTTTGATTCCGGACCGGAACACACTAGGTAGTTATTGGAATAAAAATTTCATTTTATATCCAATTACGAAAATTATATTTATTTGACACTATTTGTCTGTAATTGTGCTTTAGTGCTTAGATTAATACGTGCTTTAGTGTAATTGTTAGATCTTCACATAATACGATTTATCTGTTTCTAATGGTAGTCAACAGTTCCTACGCATCTCAACGATTATGACTTAACCAGGATGAAATATTGATTTTTTCTATTGCGTATCTTTTAAATAGTCTTACAAATATTCCTTAGGGACCCAACACCGAATTATTGGGCCTGTGTGATTTAAACTAAACATTATTATAAAATAGAGATTGTATGTATGTAAATGACTTATAATATTTTATTATATTATTATATAATATTTTATTGTAAGTCACTTACCTCTTATTATGCATTTTCAATTAGAAATTTAATCATGGCATTACAATTGTCTTATTACAAAACTTATATTTCAAAATAAAACCACCTAATGTGGTCCCCAGGTAGCGAACGCTCTCAACAAAAGTGTTCAGTGAGGCCGTAACTCTATTGTTGGTGATGTCGCATATGACAGGAGCAGCGGTTAGGAAATATGTCAGAAATATACTCCGCATGAATACAACAATACAATTCATAGCGACTTCGAATACCGGCGCGCGGATACGGTGATAGCGATGTATGTATGTCAGGTATGTAAAGATGTTGGCAGTCGGTGTTCTTTGCCTACCACGTTAGGGAGCTGGAGTGACGATATGAAAAAAATAATAATTTTGGCAAAAACAATCGGCAGTGTCAGAAGTCTCCGAAACCGGCCTGCTTATAGAGAGATGTGAATGTAGAGCAAGCACGTCAACTCTGTAGGGATAGACATATTTAGCCTTCTCTCTGCCTACCCCGAAACGGACCTGGCATGATGGTATAATAATAGTATAAGTATCAAAATTTATGCTGGCCATTGACCGACGCTTCGGTCTTATATTTCAAGTATAAGAAAAAATAGAGTCTATTATATTTTTTCCATTGAAAACGGAAGCGATTTGTCTCTCTCAAGTATCTCTACAATAAGTGACGACAGGTAGTTGGGATTATATTGAATGGTTTGCGAATTTTTTTACTAAACGTTATTAAAACTAGTGTATGCTACAGTATTTGCCTGGGTATTTCACCAACATTATTATTGTTGTTAGTCGTCACGTCAGGTCACTTACGGTGTAGGTTGACGGCAGCGAATGCTAAATATCTATATCTTTACGGACCGAACATGCTTTTTGTAATTTTATTATCAATATTGATTTATGAGCAAATTAAACTGCTTATGCATTTTAACTTCAATGCCCGATGGAGCGTATTTTGAATAACTCCATTTTAATTACCACAGTTTTGAAGCTGTAACGTGGTATGAGATTGGCTGTTAAACGGCAAAAATACGTCGAACGGATAAAAACGAGTCTCTATCGTCTCTATTGATTCTCACATTATAAATACAATAATCATGTTTACAACCCCCTTTATATGGACTGGGAATCTAATCGAGCAAACACCTAAAATAAATAAATAAATAAATAAATAAATCAGTAAATATAACCAATATTGGAGTTTTATTACTCTACTTATAGTAACCTTGACATTGTAAACTTAACAATATGACCTTGTAGCAATGACTATATTATCTTAGCAATATGTCTGATTAAGAAACATAAAACGTAGATATCGTCTGACCATGAATATAGAGGTATATTTAAACGTACATATCTAGTTCTTTTATATATATTGATCTCAAATTTAATGTTGAGAAACTGTTATTCATGGGTACTTCTAACAATTATACCCTAACTCTATCTCAATGACACTGAAGAGAGCTCTATCGTTCATTAAACTATTTATTCTTTTTCGAGTGTGCTACAGAATTACAATCGTACAAGACTCTTGTAGAGCCTTTATTTATGTATTTTCAATCATAAATTCAACCCTAGCGTTCTCTGTTTAGAGCTCTTTTGAATGTAGAGAAAGGTTTGACAAAATTTCTAATACAACCATTTTGTGTGACATATTTTAGGGGAATATAAACTTTATCGCAATAGCGTTAGGGTGAATGTTGACTATGATGTAGAGTTGGTGATATCCAGCACGCGAAGGACCCTTAGGTAGAGTGGCAGAATTGAAACCAATGCTGTTGACATCTGTTACAAATACGATTCTCAACTGAGTACTACTTTTTTGGTTAGAATTGAATGACGTTATACTTAAGTTGAGTTACTTTTGTTTATTTGTTTGTTACACACGAATCTTCATCTGTGACATTTTTATTCACGCTCTGTATCTAGAAGAAGCACGACAAGAACAGAACTGATATGATTGAAGCATAGATTAGTATAGCATTAGTTTCTCGGTGTTATCTGCCTACCTCGTGAGGGAACTGGCGTGACGTAATGATTTGCTTCTTATTTACGTTTGCGTGGACTTATGTCTATTTTGTTACGTGCACCCAAAAAATAATTGACTATAAGTTTTAATGACATTCGACGGAGGTGTGTGCCTAACATAGGTTAGAAATCAAACCCACAATCTCCGGCTCAGCGGTCAGGTTTGGTAGCCGCTAAGTCGGCACTACGAGTAGGTATAATGATAATAAAATTTTGTATATATTTTTTTGAAAATTATATTTAATATACTATTTGCAAAGTACGAGACACAAATCTCAAAAACTTGTTGATTACTATTATTAAATAAACAACACAAAGGATTTATTACATATCATAACACGACGTATTTATTATTATTGTTATTACATCGTCACGCCAGATCCCTTAAGCGGTAAGCAGAGAGCACAGATTGGCAAATATATCAATCCTTACAAACCTGACGTGCTTTATTCACGCTCATCGCTCTCTTCAAACACGTGGTCTATTTTCTATTTTAAAAAGTTAATCTTTACAAATGTACGGCCGTCCGCGAAGAATCAGTTTAAAGTGTTTTATAATTCCTATACAAGTACCTCTGTGTCCTTCAAAGGAACTTACTGGGGCCTACCGAAAATCCCACTCTTGTCTAATTCCACAGAATTGACTGTAATTGGGTCTTCCTTTCAATTTGACTGCATTTAATCTGCAGTGGAAAAATGAACGTTATGCTTCAAGAAATAAAGAACAAAATTCTGTGCGACCATCAATGTAATATAATATCTTTTGGATGTATTGTACATGTCAGTTGAAATGTATGTGTATTAGATTTTGGACTTTGAGTTACAAAAAATAGAGTCGTATTTTGAATGGGATGTAATTGTACTATTTGACCCCGGTACAGGAAAAGGGGTGCAAGTCGTGATAAATCAATTCAATTTGATTGATTTAAGATGTTTGATACAAGATTCTATTTGTGTTTGACGTTTTTTTAAACAAATATCTCTATGTCATGTGAACAATTAAATAGTTAAAAATCAGTTATAATTTTAAGTAGCTGATAGCCACGACCTCATCAATATATTTTATGTAGTGCGAAGGAAACAATAAAACGTAACATCACGCTGTTAATCTCCGAAGGGATAGACAGAACAGTTGCAGTACCCAAGTATCACCACTTACGTTTACGTTCCCACATGGAATATGTGGTGAACTTATTACCACGCGCCGAATACGAATACTGACTCCGAGCCATTACTGTCAACATGACTTGGAAATATTTTTGATCAACGGTTTCATTTCACCCTTTCACTAAGTCTACAGTATAATAAAAACAGTAGGTACCTAGAGCAGTCTCAAAACTTTCGCTATCGTACGATAAACTTATCACTTGCTTCTTTTTAAAAGCCAATTCTGACAACGCATGAATCCTTCTCAATGAATAACGATTATCACATTCTTTCAGCTGATCCATTTGCGTATTAGGTAACAAATGCAATAAAAAACGATGCGACATTTCATATATATATTATATAATAATAAATAAAAATACAGACTTATGATCATAACTCTTACGTGTGACATTTTTATATAAGTACAAAACATTGGGACAGGACGAAGGGAGTTTCAGAGAACTGATGTGTAGACACTGAAGCTTAGTGTAAGCTTTCATCCTCAAGTAGTATTTGAAATAATTGAAACTTATTATCTCCTAAAACTATGTGGTGTAAAAATGTGAAGCATAATGTCAATTGACCTTCGCTTGGTTGAAGGGGTGCTTTTAAAAAAAAGTGTCTCTAACGGTTCCTAGCTTATTTTTATTTTATAACTAAGATGTATCCCAATCACACTTTAATATATATATTCCCATCCCAATCACACTATAATATTAAATATATAGGAAAACAAAATAAGTGACGTATTTAAAAGCCATTTCAAAAGCATAAAATCTAAACGAAATTTTTATGTTCAAATCTACTACCGCCATCTGTTTTTCGGTAGCGTAACTAGTCGGATGGGCAATCATACTATCAGATATACCAACTTGGTAAGACGCTGTTTGCGTGAACTCATAACACAGTGATAGATATCATCTCTCCCTTTGTACTTCCAGTGTTGTTCAAGGACACTCCTTCCAGAATGGGAAGGGTTAAGGCCTGCCAAGTGCGTGT
>DWEE01002766.1:0-11199 GCA_018245755.1 Parelbella macleannani
GTGGCAATGGCGTTCGCTTTGTTCTAATAGGGTTGTCACTCACTGCCGTCGATATTAACAGTGTTACATAACGTGTTCCAAATGAGAAGTTTTCGATATAATCCGTAAGGTTGGCAAGCTAAAGTGGGCTGGTTACATCTGTTGCAAAACCGATAACTATTGGAGTAGATGTGTTTTATAGTGGACATCGCGTGTTGGCCAACGTAGCGTTGGACGCCGTCCAGCTAGGTGGAGTGACGATAAACGCAAAGTGACTGGCAGTAGTTGTATAAGGAGTTGAAGATTGACCTTAGTGGCGTGCTATTGAAGAATCCATCACCATCACTAATGCATTAAAAGAGTTATTTGCGATTGTCGTTCTGCCAGGTAATTGAAATATTCATTTGTGACGTCGTTCTTTGGATGAACACTAAAATGCTTGTGTCTATCTATATACATACGTGCGCCATTTTGTGTACTCGCACCTATTTGTTAGGATTCATATATGACGATTATTACTTTAGAAAGGAAAATTTGAATTAACGATTTATCGATATCGATATAACCAAGGCGCATCCCTCCCCCCTCTAGCCGACTTCCTTCATACTCGCAAGCACTCGTTCGTGTCGTGCCTTTGTCGGGAACAATTGTCGGCAAATTACAAACGAATTGAGTTATTTAATATCAACTGGTAATAGCATGCTGCTTAATTGTTTATTACACAACCCGTGCAAAGGATGTCTCGTATGAATATACTACAATTTTAATATTCGTTCGTCTATTTCATATGAAATTCATTTTCTTCTTTACTATTGAATGTTTCGTGAGACTCGCGAGCTCATGATGAAGGGCATCTTATATGTCTGGAACTAGTCGGACTATCCCGAAATATGTAAACATGATTACGACTCGGTAAAGAAGCGTAGGTCGTCTTCCTATCCTGTGGTCTGACGACCTGAAGAAGACAGCGGGAAGTTGGATTGGGAACGCCTAGGACCGGAAGGAGTGGCACTGATTAGGGGAGGTCAACTGTAGCAGTGGACATCCAAAGACTAATGATAATGATGATGAAATATCTTGCTTACACATATACATATATGATTAGGTATATAATAATAGAAGTAATCATTGCATTATTTTCAAATTTTTCGTTCGATTCATCCGAACGTAATAAATCCTTTGAATTTCATTGAAACGAGTTCAGAACACTGTGAGGTAGCAAATATATAAAATAGAACACAAATTTTCTCATGAAAGTAACATTCCTCATTGAAAAACTTTCAGAAATGTAGCGAACAAAAATCAAAGGAACAAAAACATTGGGCATCGTAACTTACTCCCAGAACTATCGCGCGGGGTGGGCTCGATGGAACACCCCCCGGAGGGCTGTAGCGACCGATTCATCGGCAGTATATCATACTCGAAGTAACCGTACAAAACGAAGCAAGGATAGACAAAGAACTTCGTAGGATTTTATGATACTCCAGAAGTAACTGTTTTCATAGACAAGTGTTTCGATTCTAGTAACATATAACATATAGTTACATATAACAGTATCAGGATAGATATTGATTATTTTGTACTGTTTCTGTTGTATTGCCTTGTTGTACAGTATATAATATTTGAACGGTGTTGTATTGTTTTTAAGATTTTGTGAAAATTATTTTTAATATGCTTTGTTAGTCGAGTGGTTCCGAGTGTCGAGAGATTCTGGGATCGATGCCTGGGTTGAGTGCTATTGGATTTATGTAACTTAGACTTTCTAGTATTGGCTCGAAGTTTGAATTTGAGTCCGGTGTATCACAATAGGCTCACCATCACGTCCTACTCGTGGTGGGACTTAACCGTAGCTGATGAAACGTGGGAGTGTACTACACTCCTCTGCCTACACCTTCAGGGATTATAATAGGAGTGACGTTTTTTATTAAGTTTATTTGTTATATTAGTATATTTTAATACAAGTACAATTATTATTGGTTTCTGTCTGTCCCCTTTCAAAGTTTTCATATACGTATATGTATGATGCCCCACTGGATCGTAACAATCTTAAACAGTATCAAAGCTCGATCTATAATTTAATTTTACCAAACTGTACTACATATGTTATCATTATAGATTAAGTAGGCAAAAAAACATAATATCATACCTAAAACTCCAAAGGGGTAGGCAGATAAGTGCAGTACATTCTCACACTATTATTATGTATGTATTGTTATAAGTAAAAATGGGAGGTAACTCCGCTAGGAACAGAGCCTCGTTTCACATTGGAACTATCTTCACTGTGGAGATACAATCCAACTGAAGCTGTAATATGCGACCTCTATAACTATTTATATGTACGTCTGTCGATAAAACACTCCCCCGAGTGCCCTCACGACCGATTTAGACGCAGTATATCATGTTCCAGGCGTCGTAATATGAAATAAAAATATATCTATTATCTGATTGTTCCGCTCACCCCTTGCTCGGAACGATTGACTTGGGAATACCGACCTGATTTGTTTCTCGCCCTGAGATGTTCCCGGGGATATTTTGTTTTGTATGTTTCTGTTTTTGAATAGTTTTCTATACTGCATAAACTATTATGTACTTCTAAAGCGATATATTATATTTTTACTGTATCTTTACGTACTTCTGAAGCGATCTATATAATGTGACTAGTGAAACGTGAGGAAATACGACACTCCTCTGTGATCCTTCATTCGCATTTCTAGCATGTGGTTTGTGAGTGAAAGCCTCATTAGCGAGATCTATGTCCAATACTGGACTATGACAGTCAGATGATGATGATAAAATTGACTTATATTCTTATTATTTCACAGGTGAAGTAAGGAAGTACGTGGTTTATATACCTAATATACATCATAAAACATACATCTCTTGTACATAAATATGTGCTTTTAAAATATATTAATTCAGAGCAACTTACTTTGCTTTTGATCATAATATATGTACATGCAAAAATGTGTCTTAATACGTTAGGCACTAAGTTGATTCTCGAAGCGCACAAACGTTGGCACGCCGTCCATTTTTTCCTCATAGTGTGATCGTATTAATTTATATTCTAATGTAATTTATGGGGGTTTCTCGAGGTTCCTATACGTTAAACCTTTACTTAATAATACCAAAGAGTTCTTTGTATTTAATGACTGCCGCTTTGGACGCGTGAAATTATGAAACAAGAAAAAAAATGGGGAACGCGACCTGAAAATGAGGTTCTGTTGGGTTTATTTAAGATTCATGTTATTTTTTTCATAAAGTGTACAGGTTGTTTACTAATTTGACTTGTTGAATGGGATTGTTTTCAATAAAATTGACGATATTTGAGAGAGTGAGTGACGAAAAGAGACGAAGCACATCAGATCTGTAATGAAAGGTATACATATAGGTGTTATCCACTTACCCCGTAAGGCATGTAGTATAATAAAGTATATATTATTTATTGTTTAGAGGATAATTTGAACACATTTTCGTTGAAGTCAACATTGTTAAACGACGTATCGTGAATTAAAAATTGATGTTACTTTTACTTTGAAAATTTGAAAAGAAAGAATAAAACAAACGTTAAGAATCGACCATACCATTTTATTTATATATTATTGTGCTTGTTATTCTATCTCTACTTATGTCTTCCCCAAAAGAGTAGCCAGATCAGTGTAGTACACTCTTTCGTCTGTTATGTTCTACGTTCCACCATGAAATAGCGTATAGCTATATTAATTATGAGTTAATAATAATAATTTATAAATGTATTGATTAGGGCAGAAGACGTAGATTCAGCGGCTATCTCGTCCCAAGAAGGGAGCGTATCTCGCAAATTTCGTATTCCGTTTTATCATAATTAATATACGGGAGAGAATTAACACATGGACATAAATAAAAATTAAGAGCTAAACAGGTAGAGCGCGCCCTTGCTCTCCCAAACATAATTAAGTATAACTCAATAGACCCTTTCGCCAAAACAAAAACCTACGAAATTTTATTATCATTATTTGCATATTAAAATAATTATAATTAAGTACGGGACTAAGAATGGGGGACACGATTTCCATTTTCGTGTAAAGTTCGTGAAATACGCCTTTGTAACGCCGTGTTGCGGACCGCGCAGCGGAAGGGTTGAATTTCTGCTTGAATTAATGTATTTTTTTTATTTGTGGGTCTTTTTTGTTATTTGTATCATATTTATGAACCCTAATACCCAGTTTTGGGGGTGTTATGACTTCTTTCAACTTAATCCGGTTCTTAATAGAGATAATAACCGGTAAAAATAGCTATTGCTTACATTATAGATATTTCGTTTGTATTAGAGCAGTGATGGTGAGTTAGAGCTTAGCCTCCCTTCCTACGATTTTTTCTTTCAACGTTATAGCAATTGATATGATAACACGGGTTCGTGCCAGGATTTGAACCGCGGACTATCGAAATAACCATCTACACAGCACACTAAGAGCAATGACTCTATTAGTAATTTATTTCACACATTGGAAGGAACTGGACTAATTAGATTTTTTTATAACTTTTTTGAAAAATAGATCTTTTTTGTCAGATTGTTCTCTGCTTGAAATTTGGTAGTATGAGATATAACTGTTATTTAAAAGAGTTAGGAAGGTACAAATAGCCCTAATCTGCGCAGCCTACTGAGAGAAGGGTCCGCGGTCTCAAGTGGACCGTGAGAGGCGATTAAAAATTTTATCTTAGAAAAATGGCTGCTTTATCGCACTTCTACTAATGGAATTATCGAGCCCTCGGATACATCCGCACCCTTTAAGGGTATATTTATGTCTCAATTTCCAAATATCGATAAGAGTTAACCAGTTTGAATTTAAAAAAAAAAGTTATTGTCAATCATATCAAAATATTTGATCCATATAATTTTTTTTCCATGGCCTTAACCCTCTCAATATGAGAGGAATGACAAATGGGTCGATTATTATTTTTATTTATTTTAATTTTTTTATATTTTTTATATTTATTTTTAACTTTGCGCATTAGGTTAATCTTACCAAACGATGTCGGCCTACTGGCTCTCTAGTGGAAACATCGAACTTTTAGTAAGAAGGAATTCGACATTTCGATTTTTTTTTGTTCTGAGTTGAAAAAAATGAGAAATTATGCAAAGTTACGAAATTGATTATAAATGTATAAAATGTTATTTGTAAAAGTGGTATATGTAGTAGTGAACCTACTGTAAATCTAATTGCAAACTGAACCCAGTTGCAAAGGGAATTTAGTTGTAAAGTGAATTTAGACGCAAGGTTAACCTAGTTACAAACATATTATATGTGATAAATGTAGTTGTTAAATGCAAAAAAACGGTATCGTAATATATTTTTAATGAAAATTTAAGCTGCGCTGTAAAGCAAAAATACACCGTTAACATCCGTAACAATTACCGTTATAACGGAAAAACATATACATTTAAATGCAAAAGAAATTAATTGTCTAAATCAAAAAACGTTCACGAACCGGTCGAGAACCGCAGCGACAGCGCAGTGGCGGTACAATGTTTTTTCAAAAACGTATTCGTTAAAAATACTCACCTGTTACTAATTATCATGTAAAAATCTCTAGAAGTGTTACCAACGCGCCCTACGCTACCACAGAGACGGATTGTAGAGCAGAAAAATGTATATCCATAACATATTATTATATCGTCACGCCAAATCATTTACGGAATAGACAGGCAGCTCCGAGTACCAAATTATTTACTAAATTAGTTACCAAATTTCTATCCTTATAGACCTACAAAGCTTCCTCTACATACATTAATGTTCTTCATTTAGGACATACAATTATTGAATATTCTCCAAAGCTGCTAAAATTTCAACAGTTAAAAAAGTTTTCCTTTGAAAAGTTCGACTTAAGTAATACGAGTTTTTAATATTATACGATCTATGGTGTAGGTACCAAATACGGAGAGTAGCGAAGTTGATATAACAACATATGAAGATAGAGTTGTGGATAAAAATTAATACGGAATGCTAATGCTTTGATTACAAAACACACCACTATTACATACAATAAATAAAACACAAGGAAGAAAATAGTGAGAATTTTAAAATTAATAATTTTTAATTGCTAAATTAATTGAAAAAACATATTTGCTTATTAAAACGCATAAAATACGAGTATGCATGCCCTTGTAACCTGGTCGTATTATGCATTCGGTTATAACTGAAACGAGAATAACTTTAACTATACTCCGTATCTCGATAGAGAAAATACAAAGTGCATATTGTACAGTGGAAGATTTTTATTGCCCTTTTTATGCAACATGGCGCCGTGATAATTATAAAGGGAAATATAAAAATACAGCTTGCAGCGCGCAGGCGCAATGTTCGTGACGCTCCATCCCTATCGGCTGCTTTATCGCGTCTCTGGAGGAAAAATAACGGGGCGCGAGGACAAGTTCCTGGCTATAAATTCATTAGACAGCGCCTAGATTTTTTTTAAACTCACGTTTGCGTGAGTTAAGAATGTTTAGAATAGACAAGTAGTCGTGGCGTGACACTGAGCAATACACTTCCAGAATACATATGTCTTCGGCACAATATGTCGCTTGTGTAATTATTTTTATCTTTCGATGTCTAGTTCAATTAGTACGCATTGATATTTTCTTTCTTTGAACTCTATTAAAAATATTTAATTTGCCATTTCAAGTTGATTTTACGGTCACTTTGAAATTGTTTTTGTTTTTAATTACTGTTTAATTAGATTAATCGTGTCTTATCAGTTTGCCGGATAGTGATCAATGTTTTCGGGTAATGATAATGATACAAAAATCACTTATACTAAACATCCATTTAGATTTTATGTCGGATAAAACTAGGTAAATAATTTTAAAATGGCTGTAATCGTATTATCAGATAATACTTATCATAAATTTAAGAGCTCATTGCTTCATAAGTCTTGTAGCACGTATTAGTCTTCAAAACTTAAAAATTGTTACAGAGATAAGAATTATAATTTGATGACCAGTGACAGTTTGGTAAATCAGTTTCACTGATGCTCAATCATGTGTATAAAAATAATAAAATCGGCAGCACTTGGCAGCTCTATAATTCGCAACTCTACACTGCATCCGTGAGATGAGAGCGCGCTGAAAAACCTGCCCACTATATCATAATTTATTTATTCAGATGACCTTCCGAGTCCGGCTCTGTGTTTTTCAACGCGTTATAAATATATTAAAATACGTTTTAAAAAATATTATGGCCCTTACTCCCTACCAATTGTGTTTTATTTTCATTTGTAATATGGCAGAAATGTTTTTATCTGCTTGCTGTTTTATGTCTTTTTTTCGTTGGTAATTAAAAATATTATAGGTATTTATTGCTGCGGAGAGCAATTTGGCGTGTTTATTCGGACTCCTAATCGTTCTGTGTTTACATTAATTAGACATATTTTAGGAGTGTTTCGTAACTTAATTGCCGATATAAATTCAGCCGGTTTGAACGATGCGGGCCGGTCGTATCTGGTTTTTACTTTACACAATTTGTGATTTGATACTTTAAGTGTTATTACTTTTATATAGTTGTACAAGTTTTCAGTCCCGAGGTAAAGATATATTGAAACGTAAACGTAACATGACGCCTGTAATCCCCGAAGAGTTAGCCAGAAAAGTGTACTACAGTTACACGTTTCACCAGTTACGTTCTCGTCCCACCATTGAATAGGTGACGAGTCTATTACCTTATTATATTATAATCAGATAGATGTAAAAAAAAATCTCGTGACCATATTCCCTTAAAATGATTCCTACCTATGTACATTATTAAATTATATGCCAATTATATTACATTTTCCAATGCGACGTCTCTACGGTCGATGAGAGGCGTTGGATAGTTTTGAAAATCATGTTGATGTTCATCACCATTAAGAGCATCTGTTATATTCAGGAATTATTTTACTCATTAAATTTAATTGCTTATTAATAGAACTTAATTCTTAAATAAAATTAAATCGGCAATAGTAATATGTTAATCTTTGTGTACCACGTAGCAGCTCTACGTTAAGCTACGTGTAGGCGCTACGTTGTAGTACCGGACAGGATAATGTCGTAGCCGATAATTTGAGCAAATGAAGCAATCAAGTTTGTACTTTGAAATAACTTTCGGTGATTTTAGCATTAAGTCAGCTTATATCAAGAATAAGTATACATGTATGAATGTACAAATAAGCTGGGTATGCTGTATCCAGTTTAGAAGTAACGTAATTACGCTGCATACTTTCTTCTGGAATAGTGGAGTATGATGATAAATGAAAAATCCAATTTTTAAATGTTTCCTATGTATTTCTAAGTTATCGTTGTAATTATTAATGTGAGTAGTTAGAATTTCGGAGTGAAAATGCAGTAGTAATTGGAGCCGAACTTGGTGCCGAAGGTGCCCACGCGTTTGATTGCACCCGACGGCTATGCACACCGCTCGTACGGTGTATACGGCATCCTATTAATCTTGATACTATAGATTTGATTCATATACATTTTTGCTTACTTTTGATTGATTGTATTTTTTATATTTACTGGTTTCTGGAATATGATAGATCTAGTAGATTCTATTAGAGCTGTAAGCAGCAGGCGAAACACAACGTGATGGAATTCTATAAGCGAAGACCGATATCCAGCGGTGGATGGTGATGGACAAACTGAAGATGATGTGACATAATTCATTTAAGCACCATCGTTACATATATTGTATTTTTATTGCTTCTGCTTTTGTACAATTTGATTTTCTTTTTAATTAAAAATTAGTAACCAATTCCAAACATCACAGCAAGATTCACAGTCAAAACTGGCAGCCCATATTGCAAAAAGGTCCTAGCTTATGCGTTGTATCTCTTAATATTTGAACGTATTACGCAAATAAATATTTAATACTCCATCATTCAAGTATCAAGACGTCGAGCGAGAGTGTATCATCCAAACTCGTGACCCAAATGTTGTGATAGCGCCCAATAACAGCCGAGGGCGGTCAATTATTATTATTATTAATTAAACCACCTGCCCCAACTCAAACACTACTTACTTGATAATAGCTTGATGAGATACAAGCTCTATATACGAGATGTAGACGCTCGATAGAGTAACTTTGAATTAATGGGTAGAGAACAGCCACTCGCTACGACTCTACCAACGTTGCAGGCTGCTATCGATCTGAAAATAACTATTGCCATACCTAATGCCAAATAGATTTTTTGATTTGTCTAATATAATTGTCTATTTGGCAATGAGATCACCATCGATTCCATTGTGGGAGGTAAACGTAACAGGTAAAAAGTGGGAGTCTACTACACTCCTCTGTGAACCTCTTTTAGGATTAAAGGCGTTATGTTGTTTTATAACTTAATAATATTATTGACACGAAACAAGTACTTAATTTGAGTTCGCAGTCTTTCTCGGATAGTATGTACTAACGTGTACAATATATTCAGAAAAATGTAAGGCAACGTAAGGGCGGGAATATAACTTTCTTTAAATTTGTAAGATTTCTTAATAAGTCATATTACCTGTATATGTTCTGATTGAAGACATTCAACAGTGTAAGCGTTGCAAGAAGCTTTGTTCTACTATGTCCAACCAGCATACCCTGCATGAAGATTATAGGCAAAATCCTCGTAAGTAAGTACATAATCGCGTTCATTAGGGAGAGCTTATGTCCAACAAAACATTGAAATAGATGATGATATAATGTTGTTTTCACCAGTGAAGGAAAACGCCGTAGAAGAACCCGCACACTTTATAGATCTCAATAATGTTCGCTAATGCGTGTGAAGTGAGCCACCCCTTACTTGACAGACAGACCCCGTGGCAGACCATGAGACGAGACTTATGTCTAATATTACAACGGTAATAGCGGTAAATAAAAAATTAATATTACCGGTACTTAACCCTTCCTATTCTGAAGCGACCCGTATTTGTGGAGCGTTTAAAGCATTATTGGTGAAGATGATGATGATAGAGGATAAAATAAATAATTCAATTGAGGCCACAGATAACGAAACCATCACGAACAGACCGTCAATAACAATAAAAGGCACGAGAGACCCATGAATTTGTGTAAATTGCGAAATATATGGACTTGAGACACGATATTTTCTATAAACCTTAAAAAGAAAAATCCTACACCGACAGTTTTAGAACTTTTTGTTATAATTAGACATATCATCATGTACAATGAAAATTATAGCAGGAATATATTTTTTGTGACAAAAAAGGTAGTTCAAATTGAAAGAACCCCGTAAACAATAAGTATCACTACCTTCAAATCTCTTATAATATGAACCATAATTGCTTGCTTAATGAAAGTTTGAATACAATATATAGATAAACGCAAAGATGCTGGTAGCGGTCGGATACGAAGAGCTGAAGCTCGAGCTCAGTGGCGTGCTATTGCAGAGGCTTATGTCCAGCAGTAGACAGAAATGGGCTGATCACGATGTTGACGTTGATGATGACGATGATGTATTAAATACACATGGTTGAATATTTAAAATACCTTCAATATTTATCCCAAGTGTAGAGTTTACCTACGCACCAACGTACTGTAACATTTCGACCGATCTTTTCATTCCGAAAGGCCGGCTTCCGGTCGGATATATTTTCCACTTGGTTAGCCGATTTCACGGGCAATTGATTTTAAGGCCCCACTCAAACGGCGGGATCGAACCTGCGACCGGACAGTCCCCGATAGTTTACCGTGGTGCCATTTCGAAGGCTGTTTGATAATGTTAACAGCTTTAGCTCGCCTATACGGGGTGTTCGAAATTGTTTTGTTTTGTAAATACTAACTCTACATCTCTACATTTAACGTTATAGTAAAAAATACCTTATATTAATGTGTCAGATAAAGAAAATAATTAATGGAACATTCCAGAAACTTTCTTAATTCGGTAGTAACATCATATCATTTACATCAATGTAAGGACAAGTTCTTTCGTAGCTACTCTATAATGAGTAGTGGTAAATATTTAAGAATAGTATGACTCTTACAAATAATTATATTTTCTTGAAAGTTCGTAAATATTCGATGGACTTTAATGCATTTACATCACCTACTATTATAGCAGAAATTATATTTTTTTTGACCATTAAGCCTCATAGCCCAATTAGCCTCATAGCCCAATTTATAAAAAAAAAAAAAAATTCTGAGGTGTATGAAGTCTGCCAACCCGCACTTGGCCAGCGTGGCAGACTATGGCCTTAACCCTCTCAATATGAGA
>DWEE01002767.1:0-11199 GCA_018245755.1 Parelbella macleannani
CTTGATTAATGGAACCCTAAGACATAGGCAACTGGACACATGAAAAAAATTCGGTATCAAGAAAGTCCACTTACCCCCCATCACATATTTCATCAAATGCCAGCATAACTGAATCCAAGTTGTCCAGCAGTACACGCCTCTCCACATTCCTTCGCAACAGTATGCTTACAGATTCATACAAAGCATTTAACACCGATTGAAGAATGAGCTGAAAATTATGAGAGAAATATTCTGAAGTTTGCAACATTCAATAATTACAATGCTATGAAATATCTCATGAGCGTTTGTTTATGCACTTCTGGGGAGATTGACCAGACCCCCATTGCTATTGATGGACTCGACAAGGGCCTTCATATGTGTTTGAAACTAGTCAGTCCATAGCAAAAAATATATGTGGGTTATTCCAGTCCAAATAAAAATCAATCACAATGTTGTGCTACAGCAAACTTGTAGACATATAGATTTGTGTCCAAAACTTGGGAATATCAGAGCTGTTTGGAAATTCCTAAGTACCTTTTAGGTTTAACTAACAGTGATATCCTAGTCAATTACATTACAATGAATGTGTTTTAATATTAAATATCATTCATTAGCTTAAATGGTGAAAACAAATCACAAAGAAATAGTTATGCATGTATGATATGTGTGTTCTCTAAGGTATGTGAATTCGTCCACCCAATACTTGGCCCAATGTGATAGAATTGTGCCCAACGATAGAACAATACTAGGGTGGATTATCACCCACTAACTACTGATAATTATAGCCACTACATGGTAGTAATGATAACCACTAAATAATGAATAATATACCATTGAATACTCTGAAATATTGGATAAATGCATGTTACCCTCCTCCATTACAAGAAAAACATAATGAGTGAATTATGGTCTTTGTTGATGGATCAATAGAAATATTGAAATATATTGTGGGCATACCCACAATTAAAAAAACATAATTAGTGGATAAAAATATGGTTTCACAAGCTCCGGATTATTGAAAAGCATGTAAATAAGAGGCAACTCACCTCATTTTCATGTGAGCTACCCATTACATAGAAGAACAGATCCACATTACTCTTGTAGACACAGGTCAGACCTTCCAGCATTATGATCTCGGCATTGGCTCTGGAATTTACAGGAAAAATATTCAAATTTAAGATAAATACCATACAAGATAGAGATGGAACTGATAAAGTGGCAGCCATGAGGGGTATATAGTCAGGCCTTTATAAGTGGGGCAGGTTTCTATAAGGCTGCCTAGGCATCAATAGTGGACTTGTGTCTGGGTTATACACTAAATTCCCAGTATTTTTTAGTAGCTCTTGAGTCATGAGCATGGTAACATAGTGATGTGGGCCATAATAGATGTAACAAAAATGACTTGCTATTCAATCAGCTGCCAGTATCATCATCAATTTAGTAGAAAGCCATAATTTAAATTTAAGACCATTTCAGTCAGCGGTCCTTCGGAAAATGAATAAAAAGTCACCATTGTCTCACCCCCAAATACTTTTAACACATCACCTTCAACTCAATTATTGCTATTGTTTTCATAACAAAACAAATGTGAAAATCTTCCACATACACAGTACTTACACAACAGTTATTTAACAAAGCTTTTTCTCAGTAGTAAATCAATATTAAAAAATACTGTTAGAAAAACATAACGAAAACTGCAGCATGATAGAACATTTAACAATTCAATAGACAACAAAAAAGCATTGTTTTTTTAACAAATTGTATCTGAATATAATTTACCCTCTGCAGGACTGATCCTGCAGAGGGTAAATTGAATATCTCAGTTCTACATACAGCATCTTAATAATGTCATTAATTCTATCAACATAAAAGTAAAAATTTTAATACCACCTGTGTGTTTTATTGAATAAGTTCTTCTCAAACGCCTTCTGGTCCTTTGTGGTGGGTAACACATCTTTGTCATAGTATTTAGCCAGAATTCTGTTGCCATCATTGTCAAGGATGCACATGCCTTTTACTAGATATAGGGTCGGCTCCTGAAATAACAAAATTATACACTTATTTACCTTATAAATACCCTTGAGATGTAACATCACAATTTGTGTCCTATAACTTTTCAAAAGTAAGTATCAATAGAAACCTCTTCTTTTAAACTTAATAATGTGATTTTATGCTTAAATGTACACCCGAAACTATTTAGGATAATACTTTAATACGAAGTTAACTAAACAAAAAGTCCAGTACAAAGAGCTTGCGAGCTACAAAATATATGTAAGAATTTAAAATACTTACAAATAAAGCCCCATCCATAGTTGTGTGAACCATTTTATTTAATTAATAATAACTATAAAGTAATATTTGAATTGAACATGCAATTCAAGCTTTGCGAGTTGACGTGTTGATTAGTTTGACAGATGACGTGCTAAGTGTCAAATGATAGCTAAAAAAGTTACAGATAAGCAATACAATCGGATACATGTACAATAATACGTAACTTACAAATATTTTTTCCGAACGCTTGATTTCTGTGACTGTTATAATATTTATTCCAACTAATAAATCCATAATGTACGAATATAGGTATTTCCATTATGGTATTCGGTCATTTGTATTATGGTGTCACCTAGTGGTTTGATTGAATAAGGCTCGCCATTAGAGTACTATTTTAAAGTAGCATAATTTCATTAAATGTTAAAATTATGTTTTTTGCCATCGTCAATGAACACTAGCTTTAGAAGAGAATATTGATTTTTAGTTTTCAATCAGAAATAGTACCAAATAAGAAGGCAACAGTCACAAGTCACTACTACTGTTTGTGGAAAATTACAACCGACTTCGTACAGGTCTATAGGAATGAAATACCCAGTTTGATATCATTTACATTATGCGTAGTCCAAGAACAATGGAACTGATTACAGTTGACGAATATTTGAAGATGTGTTAAAAATGTTCCTTTATACTAGATCAGTAAGAATCTTAACTGTCGTGACTGTGACCAGCGTAGCTTGAATCCTTACCATAAAAACACACATTTCTACCAAAACTCAAACCATGGCGATAGTTCAACATATTTCAATCGTTAAGTCACCCGCTATCTCAGATCTGTTCACTCCAAACCAGTTAGGCAAACGATCGTGACCAGACTTGGTTTAGCAAATCCATCGTTTATTTTATATATTCCTCCAATGGATATTTCTATTTCTTTCTACAACTCAATATGGCTATTATAAAGTTTGTACTGGTATGTGGCCTGGTGTTGACAATAGATTGTAGATGTTAAAAAAGTTATGGACGCTTAATATGATTAGGTACATTTTGTTACCTAAGGTACATAAAATGAAAACGTATGGAGCTTTGCGTATTTTCATACCGCTGTTTTATTTCAGGTGGGTCTAAAACCAAATAAACAATAAAAAGATTTATGTCTTAATTGCAGATGACATTTTATTTCTATAATTCTATTTTAATGTTTGACAGAGTCAACGGCATTCTCAATTCGCATACCCAGCGTGGTGGTTATGGGCAATAACCCATCAGAGGAGGCTTATGTCCAGCAGTGGACGTTGATGATGATTATAATAACGATTTGGTAGAATAGATATTATTATAACGGTTTACCAATAAAGCCAGTCCGAGTTATGTTTGTTCTTTAGTTAGGAGTTTATATTTATCTTCCTACAAATACATGTCTATGGTAATATATCTCTAATATAACAAACTGTCAATCTGTATTCTGTATGAAATGAAATGTCAAGGAATGCAATTTATGACAGATTTAAATTATTTTCTCGTCAAACGCCACGTACCAGCGGGAAATCTTTGAATTCTGAGAATAGCCGCAGTCGTGTCTGCTTGCGTCTTTGATGTTAGCGAATCAAATTACAAAAGTAAAAGTTACCGCCGTTCAGAAACTATTATTGTCACTGCGTTAATAATTTATATTGGGCAAACACACAAATTAAGTAGGTACTTATGTATAGCCAATGCTCTGTTAACAAGTTTTGTTGCACGAATAAAAATACCTTGATCTAAGAAATTTGGCACGTAAAATATTTAGAATATCTTTTTGAAATTGTATTTTATTATTAAAAAATAAAACAAAAACGTGTAAACAAAATTAAATATATTAAGTTTGTCCAAATTTGGCGACCATTATAAAATAAAGTTAAGGTAGGTATACATAATTATGTAACAAGACCTCTTTCTAACGAATCGAGGAATAGTTTTCTTTTACCGATAATTAATGATTTTAATAGATCCTTCCTCAAATTTCACGTTTTAATTGCTACCGAAATACTTTAAAAGATACTAAACTACTGTAGAACATAATTCTGAACTGTAACGGCCTCTTTAAACGATTTACAACAGGGGAATAAAGAAAAAAATCAGCCCCATCCAATATGGCCGCTGAAAACGAACTTCGCACTATTTTTGACAGCTCAAATTAAAATGGCGGGTTATTTTTGGTAGACGGTTCATAAATTTTCAGCGGACGGGAACACACTAAATCATTTAAACACCAAGGTGAACGCGTGTTATACCCCAGACGCTTAAAACCAATAGGTGGAAGATACGTTAAGTTTCAATTAGTCAATCCCATAAATATTTCTATAGGGCTATTCATGTCCATTCTCATTCGTATTTTGATAGGCTTTTTCATTACTACGGAAACAAAGCAATGGATAATCAAGAAAATTGTTAAGGAAATTTTTTTGAGTTTAAGAAATTTGAACATCACATTTGAATAAAGACACTTAGATTTTTATTCTACGTGAAATATACAAAGTGACTGTTATGATTACTTACCAATTTGTTAGTCATTTCATTATTAAATAATATTTCATTAATACTTGACTGCCTCGATGGTCGAGTGGTTGCAAGCGCGACTGGCGCACGGGAGGTCTTGGGTTCAAATCTCGGGTCGAGTATTATTGGATATTTCTAATTTAGAATTTTGGACTCGCAGTCTGGATTTGTGTCCGGTGTATGGCATTATGCTCACCGCATATTCCGTGGGACTTAAACGTAACTGGTAAAAAGTGGGAGTGTACTACATTCATCTGCTTAACCGTTTGGGGATTACAGGCGTGATGTTACGTTATAAATGAGAGGTAAAACGTAAACCGTGGACCTGGTCATTTTCCTTTCTAAATGTACTGGCCATTTCATCTGATCATGGCTACATCAAAGAGCTATAAGTCTGGTGACGTCACAGTTATAGACTCAACTTTATGCGTGTGCTGTTTTCAAATTTAAGACTTTTTCGCCATAGCATGAAATAATCAACATCATCATAAAGCCTATTTTATCGATCGACTGTTGGGCACGTGTCTCCTCTCAGGTTAGAGGTTTAAGACCTGGCCAATGGCGGGTTGACAGACTTCACACGCGTTATAGAACACAACTGAGACCTATACAGTTCCTCAGAACCCAGACACAGTTACAGATTCAACTGGTTAGGTTAGGAACAACTGGTTACATTTAGAAATGCAAATATATATGCAAATTTGAGATCGGATGGCCGTATGCGAAAATGTCTAAAGATTTTATCATTTTTATTATTATACTCATTATATTGGACTTCTTCCGTCGAGAACGGTACACGTTTCCGAGCTATGAGGCAATGATACAACTTGCATGTTAGTTGTCTGTCGGCGAAGGTCCAGTCAAGTAATTTAACTGTGACGCTAAAATAAAGCTTTCTTTGTTAATGTTCGGTCTTTTAACTGGTATCGTTTAAAGCTGTCTATCACACCGCAGCGTGACGTCACTTAATTATTATGTTCGTGAGACATTCGTATTTAATGTTAGACAAAAATATTGACTTCTATGTTTTAGGAATATTATGTTCTATTTTCACACTGTTTAAAATAGACCCAATTTTCAATTATTGAAAAGGAATTGTCTTCGATATTAAGGCCAGAAGTCAGGTGAAAAGGTTTAAATATAAAACTAATAGCCAATGCCAAAATTACTATGATATGAAACTAATAGCCAATGCCAAAATTATCAGAACAAAACTTATATATTCATGAAATGACTCTAAATCAATATTCAAAACAGATCGTGATCAGATTATCCACATCCAGATCAATGTTAATTTAACCACTACAGCCTCAATAAGGTAAAAACAAACGTATAAACAGAGAATATTATAGAAACTATCGCGTATGTTATTACAGTTATTACATTACGGGAGCAGGAAATGATTGTCATATTTGACGTAATAATTTGTACTTAATCATTAAACATTGAATCAAATAGTTCAAATAGGTATGTATTATTTTCATTTATTCTTGTTATTTTAGATACCTATATAAAGTATGCAAACGTAACTAGCCACTATAACAGACTAAGGCATTAACCCTTCCCCACTCTGAAAGAGGATCTGTGTCCAACAGCAGAATGATTACACGTGGCATGTGGTGTCAAGCATGTGGTGGCAACGAATAATTTATAACATTCGGCTAAATGTTACATTACATTGTAATACGAAACTCCGTAATGGAAGATACCCATTATAATAGGCATTGATCGGTTTTCGTCATTGTTTCGGCCGACACGGTCAATGGCGGTTAAAGTTGAAGCGTACCTTTATACGCACCGCGTAGAAAGTCTCACGAGACAATCTGTTGGGCCCGTATCATTTCTCTAACAATAAGCTATGGCTAAATGTTCTTTTAGAGGATACATATTGAAAAGTAAAGCGATATTAGGTTTAATAATACTAATCGGTAGGATATGCTCAATTTTACTGTTTAGTGGCAATGATAATAATCTTCAGTTTTAATAATTAAAATTAGGTTACATTTAATATGGTTAAGTGTTTTAACGTAACATGTAGTAGATAGGTGGTAGACTTCTACTATTCACCTGTTACGCCTACGTCCCACCATGTAATAGGTGGTGGGCTTATTGCTATATGCCGAGCACAAACCTAGACACGTCAGTACGAATTTCATGTTAGAAAACCTAATAAGTAGTACCCAACCCGGGTATTAAATCCAGGACCTTTCGATCGGTAGTCGCGTTTATAACCACTCGACCAACGAGACTGTTATTCTATGATCTACTCTTATTTTCTTTTTCATTCGTGATCTAATCGTCTCCCGATATTACGCACTTGCTATTCTTGCTCATTTCTTTGGAATCTGGGAAATTTGTTGGTAAAAATATAACTTTAGATCAGCTAAATATAATTGGCTATATCATCGTAGACAAAAAAGTAATATCGACAGCGAAAAGTTCGAAATTCAAATATTGACATTCATATTTTTGGAAACTTGTACTAAATTATTCTTTTTATGATTAGTTTAAAAACATATGCACCCAATTCACGTAAGTATCGTTCAATACGTCGATTTTTTTAAATCTATTCATTATAAGTCGGATAAGTAGGTTTATTTATACAGGTCAATTCACCAGTTTTTATGGGAATGGTTTCGGCTGTCGGGCGGAACCCCGTCGAGTCGAATTGACTAGCATCACAAATCGATTACAATAACAAAGGCTTGTTAATTATTAAACTCGATTTTGTACTCGCTTCATATTATGTACAACCCTATGTATATATTTTACATGTTTCCTTATATATCTAGGTATTGAGTTAACTTGTATAGGTGTTGTATAGAGTAAAAAATTTATTTATTTCAAAATTTCGCTTGTTAAATTTTAATATGAGCATTATCAATCCTAAAATTTAACCAAGCAAGCAATTTCGCAAAGAAGCTGAAATAATGCTTCCTCTAGGGATAAACGTTATATCAGCATAAGCATAGGCCACGAAAATACCTAAAGCAAGTGGGCTCTAGAAATAATGTTAAAACATTTACGAATGAAATGTAACGAACTATACGAATCTAGTGTCTCGCTCACATGTGTAGTGATTCCAACATACTATAAATTGCGTATCTACTATACATTCTAGGCGAATGTGCTATATCCTAGGCTACATCTCGTTTTCCATCAAGTGCGATTACAGCCAAACGTGAGCTTATTTCTACATAAAAAAAAGATATATCTTGTCATTATCATCATCATTTTCATGTTCCACTGCTGGACACGAGTCTGCGTTCAGAAAGAGTAGATTAAGACCCATCTATTCTGCTACGCTTGACAAGTTTATGTCACATGAGCGTAGGTACATTTATTTTGCACACAATTACCTTATACATCTGTATGAATCATGATTTATTATTTTCCGTGCGAAATAAAAAACTTTGTTACAAAAACAAAAGTTTCTAACACCCACAAGTAGCCGTTTTTTTTTATAAAAGGATATTTTATTTTATTCCGTCCTTGAGGATATTAAAGAGACTAGTTAAAATAAGAAAATAACATAAATAAATTATGACTATTTTCTTTGTTATAAACTTTCGCGCGCAATCTTGGCACTTCGTGACAGGCATCTTGTAATGGCTGACTCACCCACCGATAATGAATAGCTGACCGCATCATTCGTCTAATGATATCATGATTTGATCATTGTAGTGTAGGTTACTTTAATAAGTTTAGAGATGTTTTTTATCTGTTCTTTAATGTTTATAGGATCATTATGATATTATGCTGTATAAATGCATTCGTCTACAAGTATAAAAAACCTGTACCTAATAAGCAAATCAACTATATTTATTTCTTTCCAACTGTTGGGCGTAGCTCTCTCAACTCATCTACGCGTTTTATAGTAACAAGCTTCTCCAATACAGATTGGTATTTTGGTAGAGCGGCTATTACCGGAAATTTATTGCTTAAATTTCCGGTTAACTTGAACAAAGGCCTTCGACGTTTTAACGATTTTAGGTTATGAAAACAAAGTGGACCGAATTTAACCAACTTACCTGCCGAAGGACGGAAATAATTTTAAATTTTCCTAGTCCGATATAAAACTTTTGAAGGCTTAGCACAGACTTAATGAAAAAGTCGATATAATGTTATAAATATACAGTCTATAATTTACGTAATGTTAAATTCAGCCCAATCAAGGTTTGTGTTAAATAACATATCATACGTATTATTAACAATTAAGGTGTTGTATATGCCTCAGGATATCTATAAAATAACTTAAATACAATTATTAATGATAATTGCATGATTAAATTAAGTTTTGTGGGACACCCCGACTGGTTTCGAACTTATTCTAGCTGCTTCTTCATTAAGTCCTACGTACCCTAGCGAGGTCACGACGGAGACTATTGGATAACCTAGAAAACACACGAGTTAAATCAGTGTACAATTTAATCATTTATTTTTACGAAAAGAGCTCCCCTTCAAATAAGCATCGGCTACTTCTTAAGTGTGCTGAAAGTGCACTGACAAAGAAATTTATCTGTCATCAAATAATCCGTCTAAGCTAGTTTAATATAAGAAAGAAAAATTAAACAGTACGTACATGCCAGTACTAGCGAATCTGGGCATTGTACTGTAACAGATACACAATAGAAAATTACATTCAAATTAATAGACAATTAATCTCAATATTTTACGACTTAGCCCACAATTGGGCAACAATGCCCAGTAATTGATAATGCAGCGGCCGTGAGAATGAGTAGGGGTCATGTAGACTCTTTGTCAGAGCAAAGATCGCCATTCATTGGACTGTCTTGCGTTGTCTTGGGATTAATGATGCTATTAAACGTATTTAAGAATCCAGTTTTGGAATGTGCACAATGTTTTCTCATGGAGTTTAACACACCTACTATATTATCACGCTTATTTTTAATAGCTGTTGGCAGGGACTACATACTGTTTCAGACATAGTTGTAGCGAAAAAAGGTTTTGGGCAGGCCTTTCGCCTTTTTTATATTTATTAAAGTTGTCATACACACTAGTTTATAAGTTTTAAGATTAATAATCTTAGGAAGTATCCAAGGCGTTATCAGGCGTTATCATTTACAAGAACCCACAAATATCTACAATATCTAGTATATACATTTCGGACACAAAAGACACTCGGCGATCTGATGTCAAACTAAGCGTAATCAAGGTAACCAGACAAGTAATAACATACATAGAAATATACATTTCTAAATACACACTATTTATATAGTTTTACATCATGAAACAGAGTTAGATGGTGTGAATTTATTCCAAGATCCCAATATATGTAACTATGTTTTTGGCTGTCATTGAGCGTTTCCTTGCGTTTTCGTATTAAGTAGTACGTTGAATGGGTCGCCTTATTCATGTACCTATTAGTAAGCATTACAAAGGCCGAAGTAACAAAAGGCGAGAAGTGTTAAAAGATGGATAGCTTTACGCTGAATGAGAGGACTGATTGCGTGTTGCGATCGCTCACACCTCTGCGGGGACGGTGATGTCCAATCATCAACATCATCATCATTATCAGCCTGTCATTATCCAATGCTGAACATAGGCCTCTCCAATAGCACACCACTGAGGTCAATCTTCGGCTCTTCGCATCCAAAAACAGATAGTTACTTTACGTACCTCGCCATTCTACCTTTATTTTTGTTATCAAGGAGGACACATTCAAAAGGTACCCGGTATCCTAGGAGAAATACCGGGTTATGTGGGATTTGTACTTCACTAAACATCAAGTACAATATCCCGCCATTTGTAATTCGATCTAAACTTCAATTATTTTGGTTTTGGACACGGAAATTGAAATAAGAGGTAGTACCAGGATAACGTTTTCGTTAGGAACAAGTACTGTCCCAATGTTGGTCTAGTGGTTAGTGAAACTGACCGGGGGCCGGGTATCTTGGGTTTGTGGGTTCGACGAATCACTCATTTGCGAGAAAACTGTGATTATGTTAGAAAATGGTTTCGACAGTTAGAAATCTTAATTATTCTATGATTATTCAGTAAATATTAATTCTAACAAAGTTATATTACATTTTTCATTTGGCACAAAAATATCTTAACTAAAATATTAAAGGTACAATATTGTGTAAACAGGAAATAAATACGTATCAAAAAGAATTTTCCTTTTAAATCACATCAAACGAGGTTTTTTCGTTACAGTTTGACGTTACCGGAAACGCCGCGCCAGCCATCTTGTTCCACGCGACCGGAAGCACCCATTTTGAGGCGTTAGCGATTGATTTTGGCGTTGAGAACATTTAGATATGGACAATTTTATATTTTGGAACTTATTTTTTCACGTTTAATGCGTTTTATTCCGTTTTTAAATTGAATATATGTATCTACAGTATTTTGAAGAGGTCTGTATTAAGTCATTTAGATATACATATATACAAT
>DWEE01002768.1:0-11198 GCA_018245755.1 Parelbella macleannani
GGAAATGGTTAAGTTACATAATAGTGGTATCCTACTGATTTATGGACTGCTTCCCACTCTAGGACTAAGTTTGAATTCCATGCATGCATTTTTAAGTATAAAAATCGCTTGCCATAACGTTGTTAGGAACCATTGGAAATCAACATACGAGTACTTTAGAATTTTTAATAATATTACAGTTAATTAGTAATAGACTTATAGTTATTATATAATTAAACATAGAACGCTATAAATCAATAATCGATGAAAGGCTAAAAATATTTTAAAACTATAATATTATATGTTTAGTTGAAATTATTACCCAAACCATTAAATAAACCACTAAATATGTAAAGCATGGAATATATAATATTAAATATGAGTTCTTACCGATTTTCATAGGCTGTGGCTGTAGAACTAATATACCTATAGGAAGACTATTAAATATATCGGTTGTGTTCTCCTTCATATAATAATCCTTCAATTCTTGATTAACATCATCTTTCATAAAAAAACGTTCACCTCTTTTGTCGACAGTACTCCTTATATTACTGATCGTAGAAGTATGCACCGCGGGATTCAATAAGAAATCACTAATATCACTTGAAAATAATATTCTATCTCTTAGCTCTCGATTTTCTTCACTACTACTTAAAATTTCTTTCTCCGATAACGACACTTTAGCATTATATACAGTGTTACCTACTACATTTATACTATTTACATATTTATTAAAAGTTTCATTTTTCAATTTTCCATAACTAGTTCGTCTAATACTATCACTACGAAGGAAATATACTTTTTCCTTATCAATTGAATTGTTTTCGATTTTAGAAGTTTCAACGCCTTTGTTATTTACATTATAATTTCTTACATTCTCCGAATTAATATTTCGACTACTGTTATACGACTCATTAATATTAATATTTAATTTATTTATGTGCGTTTCTGTCTTATCTACGTCCTTACTAGTATAATGAAAAAATGAATTTTTTGATCTATTTTTTATATTAAAATCACTTTCCCTAATAACAGACTCAATTGTAACGTTATTCGATATCTGCGTATCATTGATGTTTATTTCTTTTATGATATTATTGTCAGCAAGATCTCGTTTACTGCGCTTGATATCTTCATGTATAGGTTCGTTGTTATCTCTAGAACTTTCAAAATCTTTTTCAATATCTTCATTGTACTGTGTGTTATTGCTAATAGTGTGGAAGACGTTAAGTTTACTGGAAGCGTCGATCCATAGCCAAAAAAAATGTCCCTCGAGCATGTTCAAACGTTTTGCCTCATCCATAACAAGCTTAGCGTAATGTATGTCGCATATCAAAACGACTACACCGCGGGTAAGCCTTGAAACCTCAGCAAGACGCCTGTTGAAAAAACATATTACAAAATTTATACCTAATTCGTATTGTTTATATATTTTTCACAAATATAGCGCGTACCTAAAGAGAGCATGGCGAGAGTACTTTCTCGGAAGCGAGAGCCATTTAGGATTAAGCGGTTGAGCAGTAAGAATTGACGACAGATCCTTCCTTAGAGACAGCGTTAAATATATATCTTCCTCAGCGAGCAAGGTAAAAGTATGCCAGTGTGTATGTAGAAGTGTTGATCTGCAAATAAAACATTTACATTTATTCCTCCTCGACATCGGCCGCGACAATAAATTTTTATGAAGGTGTTTTAGTGCCTTTTATTAGGACCAAACATTATTAATCACAAAAATAAACCTGAAGGTATTGATATTACTTTGTTTAAGAAAAAATAATTATATTTGAGGCATTTTTTTCTAGCTGTTTAGGCGAACCTATAAGATAAAGTTGTTGAGATCGATTCTTACTGCTTTATTTTTATCATTAGGTACTAGTCACACTAAAAGTTTAAAATATATTACCTTAGTGCATGTAATGTTTCTCTTGCCGTTATTTCTAATCGTATCTCCAAAGGCAGCATATCCTGAGAACAAAATATAATTACTTTTAAGATAATCTTAAGCCTTACATTGAGGGTACTTGTTAAATTGTAATGAGTATATTATTAGTTCACGTCACATAGTAATCGTCGCTAAAGTAAGTAACAAATGACGATCATTTGCCACGACACGCGACACGGGGTTCCCTTTACAGAAGAAATGCGAGCCGTACGCGGATATTTCTCAAAATAACTTTGGCTACGAATCGTAAAATAAAATCCTTCGGTCTTCCAATGCATTCAAAAAACCTGTTCCAACGCGCTCGCGTTACTACCGCCATTTCTTATACGTGCGAACCCCCCGTCCTCTTCACGTTTGTCATGGTATATTGTCTTTTCCTTTGTAAGAAAATATGATATTGAATCTTGTTTTCGATTGATTTCACTGTTCCGTGAAGATGATAAAAAAAAATTCTTTATGAAACTGGTTTGTACAATATTTTGTTAAATTGTTATTTGAAATATCTAATTCAAATGTTTCAAACAGTAGGTAGATACTATTGCCGGTATAACCCAACGTATCAGATTCACATAATTTGTATTGAATGTTATTTCATTTTTCACATATATCTACCCACTGAGTGCTTTTTTATCCAAATTGAAACTTACAAAAGTAATTTATGGTACGATACACCCATATTCACTCATTTTGGTAAATCGTGTTTTTTGGAAATTCTATTTAGATACAAATTACGTACTGATTTTATAAATTACATACGAATACATTCGATACTAATTACACATTGAAATTTACCTTCGTATTCTAATAATATTGTAGCAGTTTTTCATTGCCTGAAAAGACGGATAAAGCGATGTTTTCTAAAAATCAAACCTAGCTAGATCCATTCATTGCCCCCGAATCCCCCGGTACCGAGATTCAAATTATATTATATGTATTTGTACAAGATTTTTCCTCGTTCAAAGGTATTAGATAAATACAATAATATTTAATAAGTGGCAACTTAATATGTGCATAGTTTATTCAACGCCTTAACACAAGATATTAAAATATACATTAATCAACGCACCTATATTAATACAGGTTATGCAAGAGACCCGCTAATAGTTATTTACGAGCCGCCAAACAGCGGTTCCAGACTGGAATCCAATTGCAATGTTGGCGTAGACATACAATGAATTATAAGGTGATAATTCATGTCACGTCAGCAATATTATTAGACCACCTACCCGTTTGTGAGCACACGATGATTTCATTTCTACATATAAAAAGTCTTGACTGGATACATTATACCTACGTTATAAATAATCCTAAATGTAATTAGAATCAAACAATACCTACTTATAAAGATCTAGAAGTTTTTGTGTTTTGGCGTATCTTTTAATTCGTTTTTATAACTGTTCTGCATATAAGGAATAAAATGTTGCTGTGTCATCGCTCCATGCTAGGTAAATATTATTTTAGTTGTACCCCAGTGTTGTTTATCTATAATTATGATATGAATGGTTCAAATAACAATGCTTCAGTAAGGGCGCCCTATGAATTCCGCGTATTACATATCATTTTGTTGTTCTATATGTACTCGTATATTGTACAATTAAATGCGTAAAGGCGTGATGTTACGATTGTTGCATTCATTAAAACAAATAAAATATACTACATTTAAAAACAAAAGCATACACGAGGAGACGTATATAAAAAGGAAATGACTGTCAGTTGCAGAGAATAAAACATAGAGAGTTAACAATAAGTCCAATGTTAACAATGGACTTAACAATGTCCCATAAATAGCGTTGCGTCTGTATTCAATCAGAGTTGTTCATTAACAATAGATATTAGAGGCAACGTGAAACAGATTACATGTCTCGATATGTGAACGGCGATGTCCGTCCAACACATGCATACCTAATCGGTAACATTCAGTGTTCTGTATTAAACAACAATTGGCAATCACTACACAGGATATTGATTAAGCAGATCCAGTGTCGCAGTTATGTCTATATGACGAAGAGCCAGGACCACGTGGTAATGGCTGTCTATATTACATTAGTTTGCACGGGTTATATGCATTGGCTGCGGTTATATACATTACTCGTGTTGATTGTAACACGCCCAGTACAGAAGTAATATTTTAAATAATATTTCTCGTTTACTTTAAATAATATTCAGCATAAACTTAACTCCTGGTCTCTGCCTACCCCTTAAGGAACCTGGCGTGAGAATGTATGTTTGTATGGGTTTATAATGAATTAAAAAAGAAATGATTGACGTTACTCTCATTTTTATGAATGTCTTCATAGGAATCTTTTATAATAGACGTGCACTAATGTCTCGTAATAGTCGTAATATCCTTTTGTCAATATCAAAAATATCTTTTTCTCAATTAGCTAAACCTAGTCCGGTAATAATATTTTCCCCAAAAAATCTTCCCGTCTGTTTTAAAAAATTGGAAGGTCTTAAAAAAAACTTTTACACTGCGCGCCGAAAAGCTACACGCTTTCAGGAAGAAATTCCTGGTGCAAATGGAGAAAATGTATCTTGTGTAACATACTCACAACCATAGCCTGATATTTTTAATGGCGAATATAAATTGTCTACAAACGTAACAAAACTTCAAAAGTAAATTGACATGATTTTATCAAAACTAAATAAATAACTTTCGCTAAAAATAAAAAATTATAAAAAAATTAACTCAAATAAAGATAAATAGTTCTTCGCACACAAAAAATATGATAGTTTTTTTTAATCAATACAAATTGAATATAACGATACATTTTAATAAAAAAATCTTTGATTAGATGCCTTCTCAACAACAACCTACCAAGAGGGAGTTTAAAACATACATACTTCACGGAACTCGAAAAAGGCAACAATGACATTGGCTGAATTAAATTTGTCCGAAAACAATAAAATAAAAACGAATGTTGTTTTGAGTTACGAAAAGGGAAATGTAAAAATAAAGAAAAATGTCGGATTACAGCGTAATAAAAGATGCGATTGACGTGATTCAGTTTGCAGCAGAGAATAAAAGAGGTTATTTTTTATGGCGGCATATTATGTTATAAAATACGGTATAAATTTCAAGGTTCCTTCTGAACGGTCTGCTAATATTCTGCAACTATTACAACAATTAGGGACGGTTACAACAATTAGGAGCGTAATTGTTGTAACGTCAACGTTACGTTACCTAGTAACGGTTACAACAATTAGGAACGGATTGTTTATATGCTCTCTGAAGCAGAAAGATACGGATGAAAATCAGCGTAAACCGCTATGCAATGTCAGAGTGAGATTAGTGTTACTTCTGTGAATACATGTTTATCAGAGCTACGCCCGCTCCTATAAATATGTATTTACACTAGTTTCATAACATTTGCTTTAATATTTTATCAATGCTGAAGTACCTAACCATAGCCAGTAAATATTTTTCCTTTTGTTCGGTGTAACTTCAATATATACGAATTTCATATATGTCATGTACAAATACTCTCACATTAAATGAACTGGTATGCTAAGCTTATTATACATAAAATACAGGGTTTAATTAGACCCTAAATATAACTAACAGTAAAATAAGAAATTAATCCAAGGAAAACGCATTCCAACTTTAATCAGTTAAACGTTTTCGTAAGAAAATTAACAACAGACAATAAAGCATATTTTTCAAATACCAGATGTTTATCTTATATCTAATACCCACAGCGAGTAATGCTAGATTAATGCTGATCCGGTATGTGTCTAGAGAGTATGGAAGCAGCGACGGCTCCATCGTAATTGATTTTGCAAATACGGCAAACACGTGGTTAAATGCAATGCATTAGCAAACCAAGCCCACAGTGTTATTATTCAAGCTCAAACACAGATACGAGTACATGCGATGGAATTACCTGCAATGTGACGTGCACAAATATTTACATTGACGATTTATCAACAGGTTTATTTATGTTTGTTTTGAGCTGTACTTAACGTTACCTTATTTAATCATCCATTTGCTGTTTTCTTTATGTACAGTCTAATTTAAACATGAAACTGTATCAAAATATGCGTCTACAGAGATTGGTTTATGTAGAAGATGTACGTCAAACCTGTGTAACGACAGAGATATTCGGCACTTGGCTTTCTTTGCCTATCCCTTAAAGGACCTGGCGGTAAGTTTATACTATACATACACTTAATCTATTATATCACAGCGTTACAATATTAGTTCAGATACGGGATAAGTGAAAGATATTGTACTAACTATAAAGAAAAATGGCTTCTTTAAACAAGACTAGATATATCTTGGAGAACTTTTTACTTTCAATTTGTCATCCAAATTGATGGTGAGAATATAAATCTTAATATTTATAAGTAACTTTATAATACATATAGGTACTACTCACGGTAGCTATAGTATAAGAGAAGTGTAGGTTAGAAGGCGAGGTTCGTAGCACGGGCACGCCGGCGTGCGCAGCAGCAGTGACCACGGAGGCGGCGGCCGGCCCGCCCCCGCACACCAGCAGCGCCGCGACCCGCCGCCCGCCCAGCGCCTGGCACGCGCGCTCCAGGACCCGTGCGCTGAACCTACAAACAACAATACTTTAATTGAAAATGTACATGAATAAACATATACATGCAGGGCAGGTCTGCAAGTAGACATTTGACACTCCCTGCCTACCCTGTAAGGGCCTTGACGTGAAGATACGTATGTATGTATATAAAATATACATGTTTCACTAGTGTAAACAGATATTTCGGACTTTATTATTCTACTATGTAACTGAGATACGTAAAGATGACTCTTTATCTAAAGAGTCATCTTTACTCCTAAAGGAAAACTTTATCAAAACTTCGTTAACAAAAATGACGTAGTGTTAATTTCTCCCTACTATTTGTTCTTGCTTTACCGCACTCGTACCATGCCGTAACCAATACGACAAGTTTTAATAATGTGATTAAATCATTAATTATATGAACAACCTTTAAAACATTTTTGTAATTCAGTTATTTATCATAAGCAAATGAACATTTCACCTGAGTGGGGTTAGATTATTATGGGAGGCATCCTGTAACATATTTGGTTGCAAGCGCAACTGCTGAGCGAGAGGTCCTGGAATTGAAACGAACCAAGGCGGCTACTATTGGGTTTTCCTAACTTGAAATTCCTAATAGTAGCTCGAAAAATTGACTTGTACCCGGTGTATCGCAATGTATGTATGTACTTCGTATTAATTCTGAAATCAAGACTTTAAAGTAAAACGTACCTATGAAAGTAGATTTGATTAATAATAAAATTGTATTTTACTATTTTTGTATTAAAATTGTTTTATTTACACCATGTACGTTCAAAATGTAAATATATACATATGTACGTACATGAAAGGTTAAACTTTTAATATTTTAGGCCGTAGGTACTGCTTATCCGGATATATATGTACATTATTTGGTAATGGCTTTTATGATTTTATTAATTAATTTTGGAACCGTGATAATTACCATTCTCAACAAAGCGTATATACACTACGTAAGTGCAAGTCACATATTGTGAATATTAAAACTAACACTAAATATTCACCATACATGTGTATGCATATAATTAACGAATTTATAAAATTATATAACATTTATCTTGCTTATGAAAAATTGAGTAATCGCTACATGAAAACCTCACTGTAATATCGGGAAATACGAAGTGTTAATCGACTTCTCATATATGGAGAATTAAGCACGTCAGGCTGCCTCTAAAGCTCTATCTGTCCTCGCCGATAGACGTCAGCCTCCTACGTAATATTAAACGAGAATTAAGCCTCAAATGTGAATAATTTCAATAATATGCTCGTATAAATTTGTACAGATATACCTACTCGTAGGAGTATTTAGGTATTTGCGTAATTAAAATGTTACTTAGTTAATCAAAATCAACTAACACCTAATAATTGTTTTATAATTAATTAATAGTAAAATCACGCCTATAATCCCGGAAGCGATAGGCAGAAGAGTACTGCAGTCTTTCTTCTAAATCATATACCTAGACCATACTCGTATGTATGGGTGTATAAGATTTAGAAGTGTAACACAAATGTTAAATGTGTTTAAATAAATGTCTGGATAATTGTAACTATAAACACGCTAGAGATATCCGAAGCAAAACATTAAACGTACCCTGGATATGAATTACTGTTATAAAGCTTTAGAAAACTGTAGCACGTGAATATAAATTGCGAAATTATCTCCATTCCAGTAATAAATACTCAGATTTAAAAATTATATAAAAAGCTCACAGCACTATCAGATTTAAGTGCTTGGCAACATTTACAAAATTCACCCAACCATAATATATGTAGGTGTATATCTCCGTACCAAGTACCATTCATATTATTACCATTTTTTTATTTTCACATTTAATCTTTATTTTATGAGACTGCCGCCAAAGTTGTTGTATTTCAATTTAAACGTCCTTTTAGCGTTTATACAATTTAGATTTTAAAATAAACTTAAACAATACTTAAAAAATACTTACGATTAAATGCGTTTCAAAAGTATAGCTCAATTCCGATATACATAGTTTGATTTTAAATCGAGTTAGGACTGGTTAGATCAGACATTTAAAGATTGTTTTATAAAGTTTGCCCTTTCACTGTCATGTATATTGAAGCTAGCTAGGGAATACCTGTTCGATTATCCTGATAAAACGTAACATCACGCCTGTAATGCCCGGAGGGATATGCAGAGGAGTGTAATATACTCCCACGTTTCACCAGTTACGTTTAACTGTTAAATGTTTCGTGAGTACACATGATTATGTATGTACCGGCCCAACTCACGTACGTTTTTTGTGATGGCCCGACTAGTTTCGAACCTGTACGAGGTCCTTCCTCATGAGCTCCCGCCGTTTGCAGCGAGGTCACGGCGGAGACTCCCAGTTTTGTTGAAGTCCCATAGAATATAATAGGTGGTGAACCTGTTGCCATACACTGGGCACAGATCCAAACTACTAGAAATTCTAAATTAGAAAATTCCAATAGTATCCGGGTTCTTTAAGTGTCATGTAAAAAGTTAAATCGACAAATCCATATATTTCCAACGTACTTTATAAAAGACGGCCTTATACTTTTGAATAATAGCACGATTATGGCACTCCATTTGCACAGTTCTATATGGATTATACACGAATATAGGAATGAGAACAAATACGAGCGGCTCGTTTTGCACAAATACCATATTTCATGAGCTCAGTTCGTTTGTATAAGAAAAGACAGCGGGGTGCCTTCATCGATTTGAAAGGTATTGTGAAAATGTATAATGTCCTTGATACTATGTCCAGATAACAAAGAGTTTGTTACTATTACATCTTATTGATCCAATGGTTGCAAATTTGACCGCTGAGCTGATCCTAGGTTCGATCCCGGGTAGGGTATTGTTCGATTTTTAACTTTAAATCCTACTAGCAACTGAGAGTCTGGAATTATGCTCGGTATATGGCAATAGACTCGCCTCTTATTACATGAAACGCGTAATATAAATAAGGGGTAGGCAGAGGAGTGTAAAACATACCCACGTTTTAGCAATTTTGTTATGAATCTCACCATGGAACAGGATGAGACCCATACAACGTACACAAATACAGACTCCGAGTTGCCGGAATTTTGAGTTAGAAAATCCCAATAATAATTTAATTTTCGATTTGTTGTTTAATTTTTACAAACGGAATGATACGATTATGCTTTTAAAATATGTATAGGTTTTAACTCACAAACTTAATGCGTTAACACTCAGGTTATAACCGCAAATGTATTAGAGAGGATCGTTGCTGGGTATCAAAATACCTCCACTGACCTCTTTGTAATAAACTAGAAATATACAGCTGGATTCTTTTGTTAGAAAAAAAAAATACAATGTATGAAAAATATATCAAAAATTGCTTGTAAGCAAAACCTACAATCACGCCTATAATCTCCGAAGGGGGTAGGCAGAGAAGTGTAGTACCTACACTCCCACCGTTTACCAGTTACGATTATGTCCCATGGAATAGTTGTTGAGCCTATTGCCATACACCGGTCAAAAATCCAGACTCCGAGTCACTACTAGAAATTCTAAATTAGAAAGATCCAATAGTAGCCGACCCGGTATTTAAACCTCTGATCGACCACTCTACCAACGAGGCAGTCAAGTCAGTGCTTTTAAGTAATTTGTACATATTTAGTTTTTTGCGTTTCATTTGGTGTAAATTAAAATATCTCTTGTACGGTAATTATTATAAATTAATATTGAACCTACATACTTTATTATTTAAAAACGAATCATTTTAAAGTATGTTAATAAAATGCCCACCCACAGGCCCTACTTCAAGTGCTGTTTTTTCTGCATTTTTGTTACGCTCTAGCTGCTCCGACTCGACTTGATCGATTCGAACGATTCGATCACACTGCAGATTGATCATTTGCGTACAGACATCATCATCATCAAACTATTCGACATTCCACTGTTGAGATTTGCTCTCCGAATAAAAATGGTTAGGGTCATAATCTGCATACATATATGTATTATGTATTCCTTTGAAAATATATTATGTAAACATTTTTCTTGACTCTTACTGTGAACATTGACATGAGTACTTACGAATTGTTTAACTGCATTCACGAACCAAGTTATTTCATGATACCTTTGTGTAAATAAAAAGCAACATTTTTCTTGTACTTTATACGTAAAATATAAATATTGCATAAATTTAATCATCATGTAACTAAATCGTCCTAGTTACATATCTAGGCATTGTTGATACCTCAACTATGTACGTATTTCACCGCAGGAGGAACCCATTTCAGTCTATATTCAGTCTTCGAGCGCTTAAGAAGGCTTTCTGCATTTAAAACCTTAAAAGTGTATAAAGTGAGGAAGCGGCATTGCATTATAGAATAATGTCTACCCGACAATACCCTAAGGTGTGGAGTAAATTTGAGAGGACGGCTGAAGACGGCAGAATATTGAAGTTCGAAATAGAAGACATACCTGAGTCTATGTGGGGAACTGCCGTGGAGTTTATGTTGGGAAATTATATTAGGGAAGATGTTTGGTGGCAGGCAGCAGGTATTATGTCATCGGAATGTATATTTTGAAATTTGAATTAATAATAATATTTTTCGTGTCTTCTGTTTTGGTACAACCAATTCAGTCAATTTGAAGTTTCTATAGGGACAGACTGTTTGACATTTTTACGAATATTTCTTACCTAAGGACCACCTTTTAAATCATTTATATTAGAACATTAATCTAAAAAATATGTTACTTTCTTTACGAAACT
>DWEE01002769.1:0-11196 GCA_018245755.1 Parelbella macleannani
ATTTCCAGTATCTTGCGTATCAACATAACATCCGTACTAATGACCGTCTCCGACATATATATTAATATATCGTGCTGTCATTTTATGTTATAGCAAACTACTAGAGGCAAAAGCTATTTTATAACTATATCTTTGCGGTAATCTGCTCAATAATAATATGTCATACTATACTGAGATTTCACACGACTTAACAAATACACGATATATTATAGCTACGTGTTGGACATGGCCACTTTATTACTTTAGAAAAGATTATATCATATCAAATTATCATCATGTGTTTTGCTATAATATATGTTATAGCTCTTTTAGAGTAATAAAACTCTTAGACTAGATGTAGGTATATGTTTCTATCCTCATAGAATCGAGCAGTACACCTTATTATAAACTGCATATTTATTGGAATTACCTCTACAGTACACAATTTTATGCAATATGATGACAAGCGAGAAATATTCGTCTTTACAATGAGAATAGGAAACATGAAAAAGGTTGTGGTGTTACCTGCAAGTTGAAAGGTTTGTTCTGATCGAACTCAATAAGCAGTATGGGTCGACTGTAGTTGCGACACATCTGAGTACATTGCGTGTACAAGCGGCCCGAGTTGAGCGAGCCGATTAGATCCGAAATAGACTTCCTCTCCACACAAATGTCCGGGGTCAAGATGTAATCTCCAATCTAAAATGAATAACTTAAATCATACAGTATCATAACCACCATAATTATCGTAATCATCATCTGCGTTTTTAGGGTTTCAGTTGTATATGAGTATCATTTTAGAACGAAAAGAATTAAAGCTATAGTTTGCCACACTAGCCAAGTGCGGGTTAGCAGACCCGACACACAGAGCACTATGAATAACTCTTATATGTGCAGGTTTTCTTACGATGTTGTCATTTACTGTCACAGCAAGTTCTAACTTTGTAAATTAAGAAATGTGCCCGAATTTCTGAACCTCAGACCCCCAGAGTGGATTGTTAAATCTAAAATCACTAGGCTATCGCCGCTTGTATAACAGTATTATAATATAATACATTATAGTGCTTACAGCTATTGTAACAGGTTCGATTTTTATTCCTTTCTTATGAAGCAGCGCCGGAAGATCGGAACGAAATTCTCTCATATCTACTATTACTGCTGGATTTTCCTTGTTCACATTTTGACCACCTAGAAAATTGGAAATTTTTCCAACAACATTATTACAATTACCAATGTACTCCTATATCTATATAATGATTACAAGATTATTTATCCAGCACAATATAATACCAGAAAAGTTAAACGCATGCTACGAGGTCTACGAGACGTGGGCTCCACGCAGTTGTTTTTTATCTTTCCTCAATGCACAGGCTATAATAAGCAATGTGACAAAATCATAACAACAATAAGGCGATTTTACTTTGAATTTTTATGTTTCCAATATTAAGAAAAATACCCAACTAAAAATTCTCAACAATAGATGTTATTTCAATATGTTAAACTATACTCGTTTCGGTAATATATATTCTTACCAGCTTTCCTCGTGTCCACCGAGTCTTCTTCTTCTATATTAAGATTGAAGTATTCGTCTGATTTACCATCTTGGTACTTTGGGACTACCATCACCTAAACATAAAATTTTGTATAGTATATACTAATGTTGTTTATTATCACTTAAAATTAAATGCGTAAAATCAAGTGCAATAATAAATAATAATATATGTAATAATTATTCATTTATACAGTAATAAATCATTTATATAATAATTATTAATTTACGCAATAATTAATAATTTATGCAATGACTATGATTAAAAAACAATAATTTAAAAAAATAGTTTATATTATCTTACACTTTTCGTTTGAATGAGCAATTCGAACGCTTGTTTTTCTCTTCTCAATGATGTCAGATACGCTTGTTCTTCTACTGTTTTGTCATGAATCAAGAAGTAGACTTTTGAGAGTGGTTCAGACTCCTTCTTTCTGCACTCATACAGTTCTATTTGCCTAATTGCTGCCACTTCAGCGTGATATAGAATTATGTATTCTGGGCGCAGAGACTCCAATGTTTCTTCAAGTGAAAAATGATTTCCATTCAACTTAAATGTCTGTATACAAATAATAGGTTTCTCAGTTTCCAATTGTGTTAAATCCAAGTTTTCAATCTGAAACGAAATCACTTTATTACAAAATTATAAGTGAGCTGTCTGTAAATCAAATTTTTTTTTGTAACCTTACTTGTGATATTGGTTCAAATACACTTTCATTCTCTGTATCTTCTCCCTCATGATTTTGCGAGATGTGGTTGAGCGTCAATACAAAATTAGTTTTGTCCATATCCATGTTCAAATCGTCATCTTCACATAACTCACTTTGTGTTCCAACGTCCTCCTTAGGATTGGAATCATCATCTTTGTCGTTTTGATCTTTGGATTTCACAGGAAAACTGGTTTTAATTTTTTCATATTTTGATGATACTGCGTTTATTGTTAAATCTTTTTTAAAAGCAGTGTAAAATAAATATTTATTGATTCCCATGGTAAGAAAGTGAGTCAATTGACAACAAGTCTTATTGTCTAGACAGAGAATCAAAATTTTCGTATTAGCAATAGTGCCATTGTTGCTTTTCTTGACTTCTTCTGGTATTTCTTCAAGTAACAAATCAGTTAAACATTTCCATTTCGGAGAAAGTTCAGGATCAAATTCTGCAAAGTACCGTTTATATTTTAAAGGATCACCATCACATATTTTTACATAAAACTACTGTTAAACTTTTTTTTTATGAAATTAATTTGAAAATTCTGATACAACAAATAGATGCAATATGCTTAAAAAAAAGTGATGGGTCAAAGGATTAGTAAGCTGAAGTGGCAGTGGGCTGGTCACATCTGTCGCAGAACCGATAGCCACTGGAGTAGACGTGTTCTGGAGCGGAGGCCGCGACTTGGCAAAGGACGCTTCCAGCTAGGTAGAGTGACAATATACGTAAAGTGGCTGGCAGTGGTTGGATGTGAATAGCTGAAGATCAAGCTCAGTGGCATGCTAATGGAGAGGCCTATGTCCAGCAGCGGACGGTAGTAGGCTGATAATGATGATGGGTTAATGTTTAGGATGGTTTATAGTGCCCTTTAATCTAATAAATATTAATTAAATGACACATACCATTGGCATGATTGAAGACTCTTTGTTTGGCTAATCTAAATAATTGTTCTGCAGAATCCAGGAGAATCCATCCAGAATTTACTTTGGCATATTCAGGAGTTCTGTACTTACTTACTAAAGCATAGAATGATACAGCATCATCATGTATCAAGTTTCTGAAAAACATGTATGTGTAGATCATTAATTCACATTTACATATAATCCTGTCATTATTAAAAAATCCTATCTTATTTAAAGACTATGTATGTTAATTGTTATATAAATTTCTATTATTTTTCTTTTTCTCTTCCATGTATTCCTATAATAGTTCTCTTAAAAAAGTAGTTAAAACAACAGCATTTTGTCTTTCTGCAAAATTTCTAAATGTAGAATAGGCCACTCCTAATGATGTATGTAATGTTATGTTGCTATATTCTCGCAAAATTCGTTCTTAAAAGGTGGGTGTGGTTTAAAGTTTTCAAAATGTGTCTCTGAAGTGGACAATAGAAGTGTAATTCTCATCAATGATATAGGTAATTCTTGGTATATAGGTAGGTACAGTCACTACTCTGCCTACCCCTTAGTACTACACTTAGTACACTCCCACTGATCACCAGTTATGTTTCATGTCCCATGGTTGTGAACCTATTGCCACACACTGGGCACAAATTCTAACTCTGAGCCAATGATAGAAATTTCTGTAGTTAAATCTAAGTGAAAAACTAAAGACAATATAGTCAGATGAGATAAGATAAACAATTCTCACATAATCATGGTCCGCAACACTTTAAGATCTTGAATGTATTCTTTTGTCCTTGTGCTCAGTTGATGCCACACACAATCCAGTTGTGATTGTAGTATTTTGTGGAATTTTTTGGTTAAACAATTTTCTGTAGTAATTTCCTGGAACAGTAAATCGCAATTTCACATCTTGGTGTACAAGTTTTATGTAACATGACAGTTGTAATTTCCTAAACAGTGAGCAGAAAAGTGTAATACACTCCAGTTGATCAGTTGCATTTACATTCCATTGTGGAATAGGGGTTAAAACTATTGCTATACATTGGCCACAATGCAGACTCTGAGACTCTAACAGAAATTTCAAGTCAGAAAAATAGTGACCAACCTGGAAATTAAACCCAGGACATGCTTGCGACCACTCAACCAGTGAGGCAGTCGCAAAATTACAGTTTTGTTTCCTATAACTAAGATTTGGGATGAAGAAATTCCATAGTAGCCACTGTTATCACTTATACTTTTATTATATTTATTATAATTATATTTTTCTACTTTTAGCTCGTCATATTTATAATTTTTATAACAGTATGTCATGACTTAGCTTACAATGTTATGAATACCTGCAAGTCTATGGTCCTATTTATACTCTTAAGCTGTTTTACAGTATAATTCATGATGTCCAGAAGACAAGTTTGTATCTGTTTGGCATTTGAAGTCAGTGACACATGCAGTTCAACCACTGGGGCCTGTCTTGCCTTCAGGCTTTTAATCATAATTCCATGAAACCTTGAGAGAAAGAAGACACGAAAATTATATTTGTTATAATTAATAAACAATAAAAATATCCTATTTTAGTAAGTTTACTAGGTTTCAAAATTATAATCCTTTTGTTTGCATTAGCATTATTGTCAATTGCATTAACACAACAACTTTAAAAATGTGTGTCTTTTATTATTAAAATTTATAAATTTGCCTTAAATATGTATGCATATAGTAATTAGTAATAATACAATTAATAAAAACATTTATTTCATTTTTTCTGACTACCTTCATTTGTTCTTTATTATGACTATTTCTACAATAGAGTTATGAAAAAAGGTATTGTGTTTTGTTTTTCTTTGAACATTAATTGTTCAAATTTTTGCTGGCTATCTATAATACACAACTTTATTAATTAAATAAAAGTATTTTTAATTCTTCAGTAATGTAATATTTGAACATATATGTATATAACTCCATATTCATATATGATCAAATATTTGCAAAATAAGGATGAAATCTTTGGACTTCATTTCTGAACAATGACAAATATGTAACATGTCACCTTCATATAGTAATGTCTTTAACTATGGATAAAAAGCCTGTGTACTGTAATGTATACTGACCTTGGCCATAAAAACAGCTCTGTTACAAAGAGTGCCCTCATAATCTTTTCCACTTGGTTGTAACCAAATGTAAATGATATGGGGGAATTTGAAAATGCTTTGATAAATCCTGTCTGAAAATTGAACTCATTATTTGTTTATTTATCCTTTATCATTGTTAACAAAGGGCGGACTTAATGCCAAATGGGCAATTTCTATCAGGCAACCCAGGTGATGATGAGAAATTGCTCTATATGAGATAAAAAGAGCTATTACTATATTCACAAAATTTGAATACTGAGCAGCTATGAGAACATTACCAAAAATTACATAAAAATTTATAAAACAACTTTAAAAATGCATAATTTGTAAGGCTGAGAGGATAATGCACTGCCTCGTTGGTCGAGGGGTTGCAAGCGCGACTGCCGATCAGGAGGTCCTGGGTTTAAATCCCGGGTCGAGTGCTATTGGATTTTTCTAATTTAGAATTTCTAGTAGTGACTCGGAGTCTGGATCAGTGCCCAGCGTATGGCAATAGGCTCACCCCCTATTCCATGGGACCTAAACGTAGCTGGTGAAACGTGGAAGTGTATTACACTCCTCTGCCTACCCCTTCGGGGATTACAGGCGTGATGTTACGTACGTAACATGAATAAAATATATGTTATGCGTAATTTGTGAACGTTTTGAGTCTATTTTTGACATAACAACAGGAATTTGCTTAATCGTCAGGTACCTACCTACAGTAATGCATCGTACTGAATTATTTGTTTGATTTTGTTCATAAAGATTTTTCAGATTCATCATTATCATCATCGTTATCAGCCCACTTTCGTTCACTGCTGGACATAGGCCTCTCCAACTGGCACGCCACTAAGCTCCATCTTCAGCTATTCGCATCCAACCACATTTTTAGATTCAGCAATTGATTATCTTAACACATACTACATTATTAAGTTTTATTTGGAATTAACGGCTTCACTTACCATTAAGTATGCATAAGTCATGTGCGCAAGCAGGGTATAATGTTAAAATAAGCATCCTATAAGTCCTATACAGGTATTTCATATGACGTCAATGAAACGAAAACTTAAAACTTTAAAGGAAACTTAAAAAATATATTAGGGCGATAGTAATCAATCACAAGTTGTTAATAAAAAAATACCGTTTAAAATTTGTAAAAGAAAATCATTTATTATCTCGTATGTTTTATTCCCTTTAACGAAAAGCGTTTTTAACCAAATTACAGGTGATGATAATTGTGTAAAGTAGGTACATTATTAATGGAACCAAACGAGTGATGTCTCTGACGTCTGTCGGAGTGACAAATTGATGGGGCCCAACGCAATTTTCATATTAATCTGGTTTCATCATCATTGTATTCGGAATTTTGATAAACAGTTTGTACTTATTTAATATTCTAATAATCTATGTCCAGGTGTGTACCTGTGTCAATAAAACGTGTGTGGATAAAACGCAGAAACTTTCTTTTCTTGTTTCCTCTTCTACGACATTTTTGAGTTATAGAATATTGGTCCTCAATAAAAATTATACATCAACAACCTACCTCTTCAACCTCGGACACTCGTCTCCTTACAAAAGAAGAAAAGTTACTACTCTAGGTTGTAGTTTACTACGCTGCCTAAATTCGGATTTCCGACTTTAATAGGTTACATCAAGAACTTTTTTCTAACTGTGCTACAAGCAAATTAAAAACTGAATTTCTCATATAAATTTGTATGCTTAAAAAGCTACTGAGTACCTACACAGTTGAATATACATATACATATATGTATGTATGTACCGTCATACATATATACCCGATACGATTGATACAGATACGGGTATGTATATGCCTTCCACCACATGGTCTGACGACCTGAAGAAGACAGCGGGAAGCGGCTGGATTCGGAAGACCCAGGACGGAATGAAGTCGCGCCGATTAGAAGAGGCCTACGTCCAGCAGTGGACATCAAGAGGCTGACGACGATGATGATGATGATGATGTACCGTCATACCTGACGCACGTTTTCCGGGATGACTCGACTCATATTCATCATGAGCTTCTGATCGCAGCGAGATCGCAGCGGAGATAGGTCGCTCGTATAGATCAGAAAGTAGTCAGAACACCTACGTGAGTAAAGCCGGTACATTTCAATTACCTGACATTTAATACGAGTATCAAAAAAGAGAACACAATTTAGAGGAAAAATGTTATTACAACAATGTTTTTCTTCGTTCATTGGACAAGAATTCCTTTAATAGAATATTATGTTTCATTTCACGTAGTGGCTGTGCAAATATTTATTACAGTTCTGTACACCTACGTGCAATACGAATCAAAAGGTCACGGATGAAATAAGAGGGATCTCTGAAGCCCAATGAATCCTTTGACATTTACTGAGTCTCGGTATTTCGAATTAATACTAGGCAGCCCTATTCATAGCGAAATACGCTCCTGTTTTCTTTTCCGATGCTATAGAAAGCTTAATATCTAATAGCTACCATAAAACCTACTTCTTTTACTTGCCTGGCTGAGGTAAGTTCTTATCCAGAATGCGATCGACGTCAATCGTTTTGTCGTTCCACTGTTGGAAATGAGTTTCCTAACAGATACATCACTTACCATCAGGTGGCCCGTCTGCCTGTTAGCTCGCGCTGAGAAAAAAAAGATAAGGGTTAAGATGATAGTCTGCCATGCTGGCCAAGTGCGGGTTTGCAGACTTCTTATGCCTTATAGAACACCATGGAGAATTCTTAGGTGTGCAGATTTTTTATTGATGTTTCCTTTCATCTTTACAGCAAGTAATATTTAGTATTAAAACGCACGCTATTTGTAAAGAATTGCACGCCAAGATTTCAAATCCAGGACCACCGTGGGACATTAAATGCTAAATCATGTATCTATCACTGCTTACATAAGATTTTAAAACATAAACACCCGGATACACCCTGCTCATTGAGCCATATAACATAACGAGACTAAACGTGAGAGGACTGAACTCCTCTGCCTACTCCTTTAGGGAGATACAGGCGTGATGTTATACATGTTATAATACGAACTTTTAACACTCGTATCTGAACGCCCGTGCCTCGCACGTAAACACGTCTTAGAGCGTGTCACTACTATAAAATATATTTACGTAGCCGCATTCCGGCTAGCTAATGCGAAAGTAATTTCAGTTACATGGAATGTTTGAAAATTACGCATGTAACGCTGGTTCCTATGATATGAGATTGTAGACTGTGACGTCATCGGCTATTTCGGTCCGCCGTTTATATTTTATGCACCCTGTTTACAAATTTCGTCTCTATTTATAGATCCATAAATTACACTATAGCGTCATACGTCTGTGTAGGTTATCGAAACAATGCGGAATTTTCGACATTCATATATATACCTATGTATAGGTATAATATGTACGTACATATCCACAGTGACATAGATTACGTTTCAAGGTATCGTCTATTTTAATTGTATATAGCATTTTAATGTGTATTAAAATACAATGTATTATATGTATATTGTTGACTGCCTCACTCGTCGACTGCAAGCGCGACTACTGATCAAGAGGTCCTCCTGGGTTCAATCGCCGGGTTAAGCAAAATATAATTTTTTTTTTCTAACTTGAAATTCCTTGTAATACCTTGGAATCCGGAACTATGCCTGGTGTATGGTAATATTCCATGGTGGGACGTAGGTATAACGTAACTGGTGAAATCTGGAAGTGGAGTGTACTGCATGTTATGCACATACATACTCGTACATACATATATTGTTCATGCGCAATGGTATATAATCGACAACGGTATGGCGTGGCTGTGATGACGGAACGATCAAAAATGACATACAGACAATAACACGCTAAATTTTATTGACATGTTATTCATTTAGTCGCCTCAAGAATTTTGCTGTATCTGGTCCCTCAATTGTGTAATATTTCTTCATACATCAAACGATAAAACAATCATCATCATCATCATCAACCTGCTCCCATCCTCTGCTGGACATTGGCTTCTCCTAGTACGCCACTGAGCTTGATCTTCAGCATTTCGGATCCAACGGCTGCTCACCACTTGGCCTATATCGTCACTCCACCTCCATAAACATGAATAAACAAAAAGTATATTATAAAACTCATAAGAGTATTGTTCAAGAGCTTACTTTGGAGATCGAGATTTTAGTAGATAACGCGATCTCTGAGCCTTGGCTTACATCTTATTTCAAGTGCAGTATCTCTCAAGGTAGTCGATCCTTTGTTGTGGGACTGATAACCAAGGTTTCCATCACGATTTCTATCGAACTGTTCAATATATCAGCACATAGCGCACGCTGGTATACTTATGTATAGGTATACACAATACTACACAATAATACATGTTAATCATTTGTTCTTATAAGATTTTAAAACGATTTATTGAATTATACTGTTCAATTAATTGAAAATGGAAACTAGTTCAATTTATGAGAGACCTTTCAGCAGCATTTCGTACCATTAACTGTATGAAAATAGACTCACATTTTTTTGAGTATTCCGTCAGTAAAAGTCACATATTTTTTATTCCTGAATCAAAGAAACCGATTACGCTAAATTCATAATAGCGTACAAAAATGCACTTTTACAAAAATTAAGTAGTGATTTAAAAATTAAGATTTACATTTCTCCATCATCCACTGAGTTTTACGAGTCGCGGAATTCCACGAACTGCGCTATAGTGACTTCGAAGCGAGGTATTCCTGGAAAATTTAATATTATATTCCTGCAGGTTCTTTCACGTAGCTCTTTTGCAGTAACGAGACTTGTTACGAGAAAGGGAGGAGTGGAGAACGACCTACTTTGAAAGCATCTGGGCGATTTATATAATATGAAGGAAGATTTCATCGAATAAGAACATTTTTAATACTGGTGCACTCCCACGAGTTTGTTCATGATTTTTATAAAGTCGCGTGTAAGCCGTTTGCGGTGTCATATTCGAATTCATATGTGAAATAAGCAATCTTGGGTGGGGGCAGGTATGAATAATTAATTGGTTGGCTGCCTCTAGAAAGTTTAAGCAGTCGATCCCATCGTTTTCAGCATTCGCTTCAGCATCATATAGCCGTTTACGAACCTTATGAACGACGACTACACAATAAAGAATAATAATACAATAAATAATAATGTAATAAATGAAATAAATAACCGCAACTCTTTTGATCTGTGTACTTTGTGTGCATATTTTTTATACATACATATGTATTATTGCAGGTACCTACTTTTTTCTCGACAAAAAATGAAGTAAAATATATTAGTTAAATATTATGTACTAAATAGATTCCAGCTTTAGTCATTATAAAATAGTGTACTGTGAATATCAAACGAGCAGATTCCTGGAAACCTTCCTTGATGGGATGCGAGATTGGATTTTGCTTTAACAACTTAGAGAGAATCCATTGCAGAATGCTTATGCACTTAGAAAATTTCAGTTAATATTTAATATGATGTTGAAATAAACTAATGCAGATTTCAATTTAAAATTTGTTTCACTCTTTTTTTCATAGTTTTAGTCTCTCGCTTCTGTGCATATGGATTGAAGTACTTGGTACATAGTTTTTACGATGTAAAGTTGAGCAATTTCGACCAATATTAAAACCACAGTTATCGAAGTGTGGTTTTTACTTTGATGTACCTAAAAAAATTCAGCGTTTTCCATAACGATCTTGGGGTTTTTATAAAGTCCATCTAATTGCATTTGTGTGACGTAACGTACTGTACATAGATCATATCCGCATAAAAAAACATTAAGTAGCTACTTCCTGTAGCTTAAAGGCTTTTAAGCATATGTCAGCTAACCATGCTTCTCAACAACTGCTGATATATAAGCTGTAAATCCGTCCTAGGTACGTACGTTATCCGTACTATAATAATTTATCATAACTGCCATTTTATTCAGAGTCGTAATCATCATCATCATCATCATCACCATTAGCCTA
>DWEE01002770.1:0-11193 GCA_018245755.1 Parelbella macleannani
TTATTTGAAAAGATGCTTAAGCACACCTATGGAGTTTCTTTCGCCGCTTCTTCTCCATAGCGAGATATCTTCCGAAGGGGTGGTAGTTTCAATTTGACGTGCAAAAAGTGTTCTATTGAACCAATTTTGAATAAATGACATTTGAATTTGAATTTGAATAGCTTTTCAATTGTTTAATTTTACCACCTTGTTAGGAGAATTCATTCTGAATTTAAGGGAATTTAAAAGATTTCATTATTAATAATTTTAAGCTATTTGTAACGTATGCGTGCTGCCGGATTGAAATAGAGAGCATTTGACATTTGACATTTGACATTCGACAATCGACAATCGACATTCGACAATTAATTGATAAACACAGTTCGTGGAAACCTCGACATTCGATATTCGATTATTAACATGTAGTTAAACACAGTTCTTGGAAACTCTCGACATTCGATATTCGATAATCAATTGACAAAACACAGTTCGTGGAAATCTCGACATAAGCTCATAGTGCATCAAAGTCTAAATATCAATAATATATTGGCACAACGAAGACATGGCCAAATGATCCCATAGTAGGTGGATTACTATAAAATATCTGATAAATAAAGACATATAAATTTCTAATGATATTTATATTAACATAATATTAATCCTGGCACAGGACAAACTCACATGAACTCATACAAATTTTTGTCTTGGGCGGCAATCGAACCTACACCACCAGCTCATTGGTCAAGTACACCAACCACTTAAACAAAAGGGCGGTCAGACAGGCCAGGTTTTAATGTAATACTTGGCATTTCTGACAACTGGAGAAAATATAGGTAAGTACCTAAATGGTAACGCTTCCCGTGTTATATTAATACTGCAATACCTAAATCGAATTCAATAATATCGTTGTTAGTGTATTTTAAAACTACGTGTCATCGTCGGCGACTGTTACCACTGCTTACCTACCTTACCCGCATACACGTACCTACATATATTTTTTATCTTTAGAGTTCACTCGCTCCTAACAAGTAAAATTTCAACAAAAAAAAATATTCATACTTACATCCGTAACGATAAAATCATAAAGATTATGATTATTAAATAATATATGTATCGCTTCGGGTGTAACTTCAATCAATGTGTTTCCGTTTACGAGAACGATCTCGGATGCGCTGACCAACAGCCGAGCTATCACAAAAAAACATACATAGGTGAGTCAAATCATCATCTAAAGATTTCTCTTTTAAAATTAAGTGTCTCTACGCCTAGCGCAAGTTGGCTGTCAATTTAACAACCTGCCCTCGGTCTTTCAGAAACAATCGGGCAGGAATCGCTGACCCTGTCCACAATCTAATATATAAATATTTAATTATATAAATAGTTACAAAACATTTAATAGTCATGCAACAATTATGCTTCATCTCATACTATAATGATAAATTAATTATTACCCCATCGTAATATTCTCGTATCGGGCGCAGAGCACGGAGTTAATCAACATCGGAAGTCGCTGTCGATTACATGTGTATACATAATAGACACGCAGTATAACCGAATGGTCGACATTATTGTGTTAAAACTAACATACAACACGCAGAAATCAACTAGACAGTAACTTAGCTATCGTCATCCGCATGTGTGAGACTTTTTCATATAAAAAAAAATATATGATAAAATCAAGCAATGGTTTTTCACGAAGATATGTAGTTCCTCATAAATAAAACCTGTAAAAAGATAGAGTACCCACCTCTGTCTACCCCTTGAAAAAATACAAGCGTCATGTTATGTTTTGATAATATCCCGCTATTACGTCACCATAACGAGATGCCTCGTTAACTTCTGCGAGTTATAGCTACATCACTGTATTGAACTGTAATATGGTACAAAATATAATTGCTATACGTTTCCACGAAACACCGTTTAAGCCGTAGGTACACATAATAGTCAGTGTTTACTGTATAAATGAACGATACAATAAATAAATATTTGGTAATAATGATTCCAGGCAACACAGGATTACCTTCAGTACAACAAAAGGGGGCACATTAAACGCAATCATAGAAATTAATGATATCACATAATAAAAAGTACAGATACAAATTAAGTAACTGAATAAATTTTAAAAATTGCTCCCTTCGGAAAAGATACAGGCGTGATGTTATATGGTAATGATAATTACTTTAATTGGTACTATATATTAGATGTATAAAATACTTAGAAATTCGCTCGCATTTACTTCCACAGGTAAAATATTCAAATAAATTTTAAATAATCGTTTCCCTAAACTTATCATCGCTTTCAAATTTCCATCAAAGAGATTGACAATTAAACACTGATGAAAGTTGACAAATTAGTTTGTACATCATCAATTTCCTGGGCCGGTTCAATTAATTATCAGTTTAGTCAACTCCGATATAGCTGGTAGGTAGGTAGTCGTAAAATTCCATTTATTTAATCGTTCGGGTTTTGAAAATTCTAAGAAGTCTCCGACGGATCGTTTTCTAGCAAGAAACAAAATCTTCCACTAATCAACGGAATCTGGTAACATGTAATTCTTAGTAGGGACTCGGAGTATGGAGTTGTGCCTCTTGTATAGCAATAGTCTCACCACCTATTCCATGGGACTTAAACGTAACTGGTGAAATGAGGGAGTGTACTACACTTCTCTGCCTAATCCTTCGGGATTACAAACATGATGTTACGTTTTGTTACGACGTAAATCACCACTAATCAATGCCACTTAATCTGGTAACATGTACCTAAATCTTAGTAGCGAGTCTGCATGTGTGCCAATATATGACAATAGGCTTACCACCTATTCCATGGTGGGACGTAAGCGTAACTGCTGAAGCGTGGGAGTATACTACACTTCTCTACCTACCTCTTCCGAGACTACAGAACTTTATGATACGTCCTTCTTTTGTATTCTAATTCCTTTTTGTCAGCAGTATTGACACATCATTACAACTGAACGCGCGCATTCCGTTTGTAATACATCAATGCGTTATTTCGTTCTTCATGAACCAGAAATTATAATTATTGTTACGCGATTAGGCACAGAAATTATGTCGAACCGAACGAATGAGCGTGAAAATACACATCGATGCATTGACGATGAAAAGTACTGGAACAACGTTTGCGATTAACAAATATTTATCCGTGTTGCAACAGTGGAATGATAGAGAGGAACAAAAAAAAAATAAAACAAATTGCAATTACAATATCATCCTTTAAATGATTAAAAGGTTAACTGGTAGAGAATGCCGCTAGGCAATAACTTTGCCCTTTGTATTGCCTGATATCGTATTCATTGAGAAATCTTCGTAAATAAAAAATTTGATAATTTTTTTTAATTGGTAACTCTAACTGCTGTTGCTTGAAACATTTCTGGTATAAATAGAAAAAATATTGATTCTTCTATGCCCGTGCTTATCACTGAACTCCTAAATGGCTGGACAGATTGTGATGAAACTTTAAGCGTTTAAATTCATAATTTGATTACACCCATTTTTTTAGATTTCCCGTACAGATTCTGAAGACGAAATTTAAAATTAATAAAACCGATACGGTTCAATTAAAATGTTAGAAAAAAATATATAAATCTGTTATCTACAATTGGCATCTCCCATGTTATAAACTTCTTTGACATTACTAGAAGTCTTAACGGATTAAGTATAATACTAAAACAAATTAAGACAGCTTCGTCTTAAATACTCTAACCCACCAAAGCGGTGTTTTACTTAGTTGTAATTAGGTTTAACTACCGTAGACCTACGAAAGGTGAGGTAAGTACCTACGACTCTGAGCGCTACCTACCAAGATTACCACTAAACACGTCAATATCGTTAGTGATAATAGAGTAGCCTCGAATTACAGGGTTTGATAAAACATCGATGGACGAGAATAATCCACGTTCAATTATTAGACAAAACCACACGAAACACGCTATCAGAATGACACACGTAACACTAACGGTCTACTATCGGTATGTACAATCGTTATCAATGCATCAAACGAATTAAGTGATGATAATTGTGAGCGCGATAACGGACATTTACTCGATATAGAAATTAAAACGACCAAAACGAGCAAGCGAGACTAACGACTAACCGCTAATGGCCATGGAAGAAATCCTTGCGTACATAGAGAAAAAGTAAAATCAATATGAACCTTAGTGCCGTTTTTATAGATCTTACAATAGCTACTGGTTTCGGAGTATTTGTTAATGTATGTGCACAAAGCGTGTACCCAAAGCGCAATGAACTAGTATGCAAAACTTGTTCGACTTGAACACGCGTTTTTATTTTTATTTAAATCTTCCATAACTAGTTTAGTAGCCAGCGGCGTCCAGTACCTACCTTTGCATATTTATGTATAAGCACAATCCACTACAACAAAATAGAAAAGTGTACAATAGAAGGTCAAAATCGTGATATCTTTATGAGGTGATAGAAATATTCGAGATGGAAATACTTTTGAGAAAATATTCGAGATGGAAATACTTTTAAGAAATTTCAATGTAAACAAATTGAATGTAATTTTTAAGCTTCTATATAATCCAACTTAAGAAATGATAAACATATCTTGCTAAATTAATGTATAGTTAACCACGCGCATGAAAGTAATAAACCGTCAAAATAAAACTATCATAATTTATCGCCTTGTACTATCGTCTTGAAAAAGGATAATTTAGTCGTATTATTAAAATGACTGACTGTTTCTGACTTTAACAATTTTGCTTTTTAAGACGCAAACGCTCTAGATCTGGACTCAGAAACGCGATAACTTCAAAGTGCTAGCTAATTTTCTTCAACGTAAAACCCTCATAACATACATAATTATATACATAACACCATGTTCGTGACAACACACCAGTGTAGAATACTAAACTTGTCAAATCATTTACACGGTCCATACGTAAGCGTTGAACTGATGTGGTTCGATGGCCTAATGCAATATTGCATCATGTTACCGCAAACACTGCATATGTGTGTGCTGACGAGAGCAGTGAGAGTTCATCGGATACAGATTATCATAATACATACATCTAATTATTGTCTTCACAGATAATCATTATTAAGAATAAATAATTAAGACGTTAAAGCAAGACGTGAGTGTTAAATTCTTGGTTAAACCTACAACTGGCATATTATCATTTCTAATTAGATAAAAAGCATTACTTAATAATCCTCAGTTGAAAAATCATCTACCACTCTTAATTTTAATGCAATCTTTATGAAATATTGGTTTCATATCTAGTTCTAAAGAACGTGAGCTGGTATTATCTGAACGATAGTCACATACTAAATACAAACAAGTCGGTGGGAAAAAGGGAAAAGGACTCAGAGTAGAAAGGATTGTGCACTTTACGAGACGCAGGTTAGTGAACCGCGATCGACAATCTGCAAATGAGAAGCGAATGTAAGAATAATAAATGAATAAATAGAGTATAACATGAAAAGACAACTTGCGATAAACGCAGTCAAACTAGTAATTCGCGGGAACAAAACACATTTGAGAGAGCGCCACCGACCACGAAACGCAAATCGACTCTCGTCCATGTCCCCGTGTTTTTAGTAATGGACCGCACACAGTGCAAAACAAATATTTTGCACGGCGCGAGAATAATTGACACGGCTGACGCTCGACAATTTTACAAAACTAACACTCGTATTTCCCGACAAATAACACCACCAACAATCTACCACGATATGAATACAAAACGGATAAATATAATTAGGTATCATTCATGAGCAAAGAAAAACAAAACACTTGTGTGTTAGCAAAAAATCATGATGCTACAAATTAGGATTGCCTGTGCAAATAATTACGCCGAACGCGATGAAGAGAATTACGAAAAAACTTAATAGGCCCATTTCCCAGAAGTTCCCACGACATCTATTCCGCATACAGCGGAAATGATTTATATAATAATACCCGAGCGCGACAAAACACAATGTTACATCACATGTCTAATTAGCAACTGTGTCTCATAATTTCGGCAATGAAATGGAGCGTGTTCACGACTCACGGCATTCACGGCAACAAATCGTTCACAAGAAGAGCAAAGCTCAATTTGTGTGACAACAACAAGACCACCAATCGCGAGGAATTAAGCATTGGCGCATCCAGTCGTAATGCAGATTAACGCAATATGCGGTCCGATCAAATTGCTTCAATTTCCCGGAACGCGACAACAATTTCAACGGGCTGTGTACAAAACCGTGGAACCACTCGGCGAAATTAGCCCATCTGCGGTCCGAGTACACAAATAGCGCGCGCTGTTGATGTGAATGCGTGCGTACGCGACGTAAGACGCATTGCACTTATAATTAAACACTCGACGTTCTTTGTGGCAAATTTATGAGGATCGTTTGAAACAATGCCGCGGTTGGATTTCCCAGCCTCTACCACTCGGCTAGATATTGAATGGGCCAACGAGACCCGAACGGGTGCGGAGTTGACATTTCAGAAATATGGAGGCCTGTGTGTATAATTTCGGATCACCTCTTACACAAAGCGGTTAGATATTAAGCCGCGTATATTGTTCTAGTTCCAGACGACGTACTATTGTTTTACGGCGGTACAAACTTAAGCCGTTGTCCTTAAAGTTTACCAAAACTTGACACTTCACCCGAGATATTAAGATTTTATTAAACCATAATCGTATAAATAGCCGGATGATAAACACACACTACACGTTCTGACTAAGTCAACAGTAATCATTTTATAGCTTTGTTAACGACCGGTTTAAAATTTTGATGTGGGCATTGTTTTATAATCACAAGGCCTTTTCAAACATTAAAATGGTTTTGACGTTAACGTTACAAGTTTCAAATAAAACTAAACATTTTAAAGACGTTGATTCCTTTTGAAATTCAACATGTTAATACCAAATATAATATTGTATGACGCGGTCATACATTCCATACACTTTCATCGTTCGTCAAATGTTATTACTTAAATACGTATTTAAATGTCTATCAACAACGCGTTTCTCAATATAATAATATCTCATTATTCCATTCATTCCATGACAATTGTTGGACCTTCAAAATCTCAAGACGTCCGTACCGCGTCCAAAACTCACTGACACGAATTGGCTCGTCACCGGACGTTTCACCTTTTTGATAGCCTCCAACTCTTCAAGGTTAGGGACAGGTTTCACTGTACTCCAGAGAATGGAAGCTAGCGAGAATAATTTACCAACAATAACAGAATACGTGTAAGCTTATTTTCATTCATATCGACTGACATAAAGTCCGTTCATGACTATGGCTAATTTGTTTCTTTTTATTGTTTATCCTTTCCCTCACTTCGAGTTAAAACCTTAGGTCGGATATACACTATAGCTTATAGTTCATCTCCTTGCGATGGAAAACTCGGTTAGTGAATCCAACTATTCGAGCAAAAAATTTCCGCTCCTTATAACTTTTTCGAACATAATTTTCTGTTAGCTTAGAACATGACTGGCATTCTCGGTTATTTTTTCGTTTAATGGAACAACTTCAGCGCGAACTTTACGATGGGTTATTAAAACAAAAAGTGTTATGAAGATAAAGCAAAAAGCCTCAATAGCAAAGACATAACCAGAACTTAAACAACTTTAGTTTTGTGCCACATCCACGACTATTAATAATTATTTATTAATAATATATCCTATTGTCATTACGTGTTAAATTCATACATCAGTCAGTGTGAGACAGTACTATAAAATAATATTAAATTGCATTTCGATAGTAACCTTAAACATTCTTCAAGACTTGAGTTATTTTGATACTTCCTTGTGCTATACGTATTAATATCTTCATCTACATAAAAAGTTAAACATTCAGTGATATACTTTACATAAAGTTTAATAATAACATCTAGGTACATGTTTGCCTTCTATCTATCTATCTCTTTATAATCAGTCTCTTATTTTACTTACCTCATAAAATTTAAAGTCCGTGTAAGATGTTTTAGCGTCATATAACCTTCTGTGACATCTATCCGTAGCCTTATTTAGAGAACGCAGGTGGTACGTACTATTCCTTCGAACATTTGTCTCTCTTATTTAAAGAAACGAAACGATATTGAATTTTATACTTAAATCAAAGCCGGTAATCAAACTTGAAAACTTTCTACAACATGAAGACGTCTTTTTGTTACGATAGAGGGCACGGACGACGCTTTTGTTTGTAAACTTAAATATTTTTATTACTGATCTTAACTGTTATTAAGAATATGCGATGTTTATTTACTTCGGAAAGTGATCAAGACAAGTTCCTCCGAGTAATAAACAAATTTTCGCCTAAAAAAATATAATTATACATATTATATAGGATCAATCTCGAATTTAGATGTCTTCTAAAGACGGAATTTCACCTAACCACTACACAGGTAGGTAATTTAAAAGCATGCAATTTCCTCGTGTAGCTTATTTCTACAATGACAGTCAACTATCCATTTATTCATGCAATCATCGTGCCCACCAGTCTACCATTATCGTCGGAATTCCTTGACACGCTGGTGACCTCCGCGGAGCCTTATTGTGCGCCGACGCATCATACCTTAGGCCTTTGATCATTGTAGCGTTTGAGTTCCACTCGAAAACAAATTCTGTAAGATTTTCGACTTTAATTCTAACACTGTAATTATTCTTTAATGCGTCTAATTATTAATAATAAAATTTCGAAACTGGAGTAACAGCGGATAGTTTTCAATGCCATTATCATGAACATCGTAATCCTATTAGGGAATATTATAGTGTTACAATATAATTGTCTCTGGAGAGACACATTGATATTAAATTAGGATGAGTTTCTTTAATAGAGTTTCATAAAATTATTTGGATTACTTACGCACATACTGTTCTACTTTAAGATATGATCAGAATTTATTTCATAGAACTTCGAATATTCTTTAATGGAACGAACAATAAAAGTACAAAATTCAATATTTAAAATCTACGTTACCTACAGGAAATTGTAAATAGCGATCTAAAAACTACACTAAAATCTTGCTGAAGATATTCCAGTGCAGAATTTAATTTCGAAACGAAATGAATACCTTTAAAAAATATAGGCGTAAATTGGTGAATCTTTCACGAACTGTATTTGATTTTTCATTTATTATAAATTTTAATATTCCCAACTTCGTTCAGTGGTACGATAGTAGGACACTCACCCACTTCTCAGTATTTGAAGGACAAAGGCTGCTCCTAGTACACCGAGCGAAAGGCTAACCTCTCAAAAGTGCGGTTCTTTCTCGATACGCCCTATTTGTGACTTTTCGACCTCTTTGGAACTCCTTTTTTATCGATGCGAAGTCGACATTTTAAAACTTTGCGTCCTATTCACTTAGCACATGTAGTATCCAATACGTTGCATAGGATTGTTAGTATGAGCAACAGATACGAATATTATGTAGATCAATTGTAACCAATCGCGTTTATTTATCGGACACATCTGATAACTAATAAATTAAATATCGGTGATATCACGTTCCAATATAGTGAAAATAATAATAACCAATGACCATTTTCAATATTAGCGTTATTGTCAGATTAAATTATCAAATTCAGCACATATCTTTGCTAATGTAGTTATTAATAGTTTTTTATTGTAAATATGTATATTTATTTCGATGAAGATCTGATAATGTCAATTAAACAACTAAAATCAATATCGACATTATGAAGATATTTGTACCAAAAGAAAAAACGTAACATCACGCCTGTAATCCCCAAAGGGGTAGGCAAAGGAGTGTAGTACACTGTCACGTTTCACCAGTTACGTTTAAGTCCCATGGAATAGGTGGTAAGCCTATTGCCATACACCGGACACAATTCCACTTTGTACTAAAGAATACAAAAATTCATCCCATGGATACCGACATTCGCCTCAGCAGCGAAACAATATACAAATGTATTTAAAATATAATTCATGTAACATTTTACGATATAAAATCAACAGAAATACCAGTGAGACGGTTTGTCTTCTAAAAATTCCACGATCATATAATATGATCGCGTCATTTCTATTTCTGTTTAATCATCGGAGTTGATTATATTCGTAAACACACGCAGTTAACACTTTCAACTTTCTATTGTAGCAGTGACCATCACATGTGCCATCTGAAGATTACACCGGACAGGTGTGCACCGGACAGTTTTTTGATGGTAATATCTATAATTCACCTCGGAAAATTCGAATAGAGCTGCCTTCACGGTTTGTAAGGAGATGGGACATTGGCCGCGGCCGGCATTTGTATGAGTGGCCGCCAGCGGCAAATTTTTACAAGTAATTCTGTGTTTCGGGGGACACGTCGAAGAGTCGGTTTCGATTTTTAACGATAATTCTGTATTTCGAAGGACACGTTAACGAGTCGCTTCCGGTTTTTATCGGTAATTCTGAGTTTCGGAGGACATGTTGAAGAGTCGCTTCCGGCTTTCACCGGTAGGTGACAATCGACAAGACAGATGACAACAATTAGCTAAGCCTTTTCGAAGGCTCTAAAGCTAGTTTAACGAATCTGACACATGAGTTAGCAAGTAACCCGAGCATGTTCGAGTATGTATTGCATGATAAAATTTTTGCACCCATATACTCGTATGTAACAGAATAATAAATAAATCATACAATAATACGAAGTTTATGACTTCGACGTTCGTTAAATGATTGTATTGTGTTTCATGACGAATAAAAAGTTTTCAATTTGAATAAATACACTGAAAGAAAAGCGGTCATCGTTTTTGACTAATACAAAATATATAAATTCTACGAATTTTTGTTTAATTACCTAATGTTCTAACCACCTTGACCTCTTTCATTTCGTGTGCAATTATATTAATTTATTTTTAATTGTTTCATCGATAAATAAAATATTTTACAAAGAAGAATTACACAGTCGAGTGGTGCAAATAATTGCAATATTCATAAAGGTTCATGGAGAGTTCATTGAAAAGTTAATTATTCAATTAGTTGAGTAATACGCGTAACTATCAATATAATTTTACCACATTTTTACCATGATAATTAGTGAGTTTTAACACAGTTAAAAAGATTTACAATAATTATTTATAATGCGATCGTCAACCTTCTGAAATAGTTTTAGACGGTCATTATAAATTTTGTTGCTCGATATAATCACACAGTTGTTGTACTCGAAACATATAATATAGAGAGAAGGATATTTATATTTCAATCCCTAGCCAAATTTTGAAAGGATGCA
>DWEE01002771.1:0-11188 GCA_018245755.1 Parelbella macleannani
AAATATGATAAACAAGCTAAAAATGCGTGATAAACAAACAATATATTGGAGCTATATGAAGAAAAGCTTGCTTTTCTCTATATCACTATAATGCATATGTCTGTGCATGTAGCCTATATACAGGTATGTGTACACATTGTCTTCTAACAAAACATACCAATTTATAGTACCACACACTTCAAAATGCCGAGAAACTAAAATAACTTCCCACACTTGTTGTCGCAACATAAAGTATTCGTTTTACTGCACAGTAACGTCCCTTACGAGTGCGTGTTCCTACGAGACAGCGACTGACCTATCCCAAGGGCGGGCAACGACTTGGGCGTCAAAGTTAAAAGGCCTATTATTGGCTATCCACAATTTCAATGACGAATTCCTCCTGGACCAGAATACCTTTGGAGAGTAGCACTGAACTCCACGTCCCATTTGAAAGGTCGCATGTCCCAATGTAACGTTCATTGAACTGTCCAACGTTCTTGTAATATAATATCTACTTGCGTCGGGTCTTGCGTTGTGCTACAGTATTCTTTAAACTTTAACAAATAGTTAACCATAAATAAATTGCTTCTGGTTCAAAACTAAAATAGGAAGTGTATTTGTATGCCTGCTCAGTAATATATTCTGATTGCATTCTTGATAAACAAGATCAAACCTTTTGCAAACTCTTTCAATTTTGTAATAGCTTTTTTTAAATAATTAAAATACAATATGAACCTACCCTATATAAAATATTACGGACAGTCGTATCCAAATTTCAATAAACAATGTTTTCGAGGAACGTACAGTCAAGTTATTGACTGAACACGGCACGCCAACTTCCCCGACCTACCCCAACCAGGACGTGCGCTAGGGTCGGTCAGTCGCCCGTCTGTTGAACGTGCCGACTCTACACGAAGGTACACGTGCTATTTCATATTTTTGCACATGAAAGACTTCATTATTACACTTATCATAGCTTTATTAGGACTTTATAATACTTTAGTAGTTATAGCCGAACAGCAATCTTAGCCACCACAGCTTGCGGTAAAAAGCAAGACTTTTTTTTGTTAAAATGTATCTTAAAAATTAAATATACAAAATTATTCTACCGAGTTTGAAATTGTCATAGAGAGGCCTATACCGTCTATAATTATTCCAATATGAACATTAACCTACAGTTTATCTTCTTTAGGGGTGGAGGTAGTAGGCAAGATCAAACGCAGATCATCGTGAAATCTGTGCAGAAACGAAGAGCGATGAACAAAACAAGCAGATTACAGGCGCCCGTTACAATAACTCGCATGTCGACGAACGCAGGTGAGCGGTCAACATCGTAAACCCGCCGAGCGCCGGGGTGGTTTGTTTGGCCCCCATGGGCGGCGTCGCGCCGGGGCCGTCGACCCGACCCCGATCGATGCACTGCAGTATAGATCGGTCTGCGTCTAGACCCACCCCGCCGCGGGGTTCGCGGGACCTCCCGTCGCGACTTCAACCACAGAACTGACATCGCATAGAATTGGTACGGAAGCGAACACTGTGATCTGATCCCTTGATAAAACACCATACGTCTACGACTCCCTATCTTAAATCGTTCCTTGTTATCGTATAGGTGATTAACAGGTATTGAGACGATATTAAAAGAGACCTACGCGTTATAAGTAATTATAATTATACCATCACGCCTAACGGGGTAGGGACAGAGCACAAAGTGACAATTATTCTTACATATCTGACGTATAACATGTGACCTTTTTTTATAAATTTAAACGGCAGTGACGTTTTATTACGTAACCAAACTATGTACAAACAAATGAGGATATGTAAGTTTAATGCGTTTCATTAGAAGCTCGCGAGGAATTTCTGTTATGAATCAATTCTGTAACACCGAACGGAATTGTAGATGCGCGGAGTTTTCACGGTGTCGCTTAATTGTTTGAAATGATTCCGCTGGTGTCGAAACGACCGATCGACTGCTAATTGGGCGGCGGCGGCGGGTTGGACGTGACCGCATATATCACAATATAGTGGCTGTCTAGACGGGGGTTCCCACCTATGTGTTAATGCGTGCTTGTTGTATGATTTGTATACGACAAGTGAATGGCAATTTAACTTGATATACTAAAACTTGATATACTGTCTACAGTTTATTTGCTTGGTGTTATTGTATATATGCATAGTTATTTCCCCAAGATTCAAGGTATCTTATCATCTTTTTATATATTAATAAGAGACTTTTTAAAATATAGTAGGTAAGTGTAGAATCTTGTAAATTCGGCGTGTTGGTTACTTCTTAATTAGCGCCGAAGTTTTTCAAATTAATTATTCATATTTTTTTAAATTAGAAAATTCCAAATATAAAATTAATGTTTATATAATTTCTCTATGCCATTGTACTAATGAAAAAAAGTTATAAGGCCTTCACAAACGAGATTGATTAACGTGCAAATTTGTAACATGAACTAATGAAACTATCAACATGATTATATTGTGGAATAATATAAATTAATCTCTTGATAATAATAGCGGGGATTAAATTTGCCGGCGATCTCCAGACGTTTCTGAGCCGCGTGTTATATTAATATTTTATATAGACGGCTCAGACAACAAAGGGTCTCGCGCTACGTGTACAGTCGCGTCGGCAAGCGCTCCGCCCCGAAACTGATTTATATTTAAGAAGCTCGCTTTTTATAACTTTTTCTATAACCAAACGGCAAACGACGATATCGAAAATTCTAAGTATTGCAATCACTGTAAAAGTCTGCATTCAATTCTTATTCTCAGTTTTATAAAATTATCATCGCGAAAAAAACTCTCTAAGGCCTGTGGACGTCTGCCAACCCGCATTTGGGCGGCGCGGCAAGATATGGCCTTAACCCTCTCATTCTGACAGTAGACCCGTGTTCCAACAGTGGATAGATAACGGTCGGTGGATAGATAACGAACGGTCGAGAAAAAAAAATAATATCTTAGGACAATATCACATTTGTCTATCTGAATTTAAAACAAGAAGAAGCGATCTTCTTAGCGATGAAGTTACAGGAATTATTCAAATTGGTATTTACGATAATTTATCAATTTTTCTTATGCTTTATAAAATCGCTAAATATCAAACTAAATTACAGAATGCATCGGATCACATGTGGTAGTTACTACAGCCAATGGACTTCTAACAACCTCATAAAGTATATACCATCCTGCTTAAGAGTTCTGATTGATATTACTAGTATTAACTTCAAGATAATTATTCAATGGAATTGAGGTTCCCGGCAAGAGATATATAATGCTTCGTTTAATTACCATACTGTAAAACCGACCATCGTAGAGCTATCAAAGTCATATGACTTTATTAGGCATGAAGGTTGTACTGAATCTAATAAAACTATCATAATCTGTGCATCAAAACTAGATATCATAAGATTTATGGTTTATTGTTTGAACTATCATAATTATGATATACCTACATATCCAATTGAACTTTATAATAATGCAAAAGTACTCCAAAAAGAACCACAGCAGTAAATTCAATCTTAATACTTGGATGGTTGAATATAATTCGAATTATAATGTACATCACCATTTTATGATGATTACTGTTAAACTTTACGATTTTAACGACGGATAGGCCGATATACAAACATCTGTATTACCCTCATCGGAATCAGACCGTCTTGGACGTTACGAAGTAAAAATTAAGATAATAAGACCAAGAAGGTAATATAATCTTAAATTATGTCATTAAAATGGGAAAAGTTTGCTAATGAAAGCCATAAAAAACATGAATTTCTTATTAGGGCTTATGAGTAGATTATATTAATTTAGAACAAATCACATTACTTAAAGAAAGATTCTCTTACAAGTTTTCGAGAACATCTTCGTAATAACCAATAACATCTGAACTGAGCAAAACAATCCGGGCCATGTTGAAGGACATTTCAGCGGACGAAAGATAAAATACATAAATAAGACTACAATAAATTTTGAATACACATATATATTATAGTAACAGATAAAACAGATATGTTGATGAACTTACTGAAGTCTATGAGTAGCCTGCCGTAGCCTTGCCGCTGGTAGGGCGGAAGAGTCAGGATACAGGACACGTTGTAGTTTAGGAACGAGTTCTTTTCCTGTTGACAAAAGCACCTATTTTAATAATTCACGCTTATTTTAAAACCATACAATCAGGAACATCGAAACGTGAACTTAAATATGTAGAACGGTGTGAAAAAATCCGTTGGGTATGGAAATTTTTGGGTTTTTTTTTGTAAAATATGCGGCTCGAGGGACCAATTTTAGAGACTTAGAGAATCATGCATGCGGTGCATATGAATTGTTACAGTTTGGAGCAAATCAAATAGGAAAAGTTTCGCAACTCAACACCGCGCCGGGGTGCAACACTGAGAGAGCGAAACACATGTACGAAAAATAATATAACAGCACGCATCCCGACGTCCGAAGGGCATTGAACTCGTCTGCAACACAAATCTGATCCGTAGACGGGAACTGTTAATACCACGTGGAGTCGTGTGTGTGCCGCCACATACACGCGGCACCTTGCAGAGAGGCGGGCCACCTACGCGGGTAATATCTAGTAATGATCTCGGTAAATTCATGTCAAAAATTCACAAATTAACTATATTTAAATATCTTAAGTAATTGTAATCGATTTACAGATCCACGAACACGTCACGTTTCGAGGGAATTAATGATGTCATCATTTTATAACAAGTAGCTCAGGGTAAGATAATCGTAACTGTAGATGAAGAAGTATATACGTACATATTTGAATGTTTACACGAATCGGTTAAGCATAGGAGCAGACATATTTTATACAATCTATGTATAGTTGTCCATAAAACATTACCGTATGGAATAGGAAACTAAGTATTTGATATATGACACATTAAATCTAAAACACATGAGAGCCACTTCAGGCGGCATATATGGAAAATATCACCGAACACTTCCAAATACGAAATCAATCAAAATGATAAATAAAGGATATAAACGTATAATTTCTCTCGAAAAAAGGAAACCTAAAGCGGCTAAAAGCCTGGAAACGTTAGGGCACAATAGAATTGGGTTAATGTTACTTGAGCCGCGAATGTGCGCTTACACTCGTAGCTGCTGAAAGGGAGCAGTATCTATGTATATTACGCGTAGGCAAGGCTTCGCGCGATCTCGCGTCTCATTATCGACGGCTGTTAAGTAATGAAGCGTCCGTGACTTGCGCTAATGCTAAGTACCTACTTGCAGATTTCCCAATCTACTCGTAATTCCATTAATAAAATATTTAGTCAATGTACCGAAAACAATCTACATGATACTGTAGTCGGCGTGTACGTCGTCACAATGGTTACCTCCTCTCAATCACCAGCCGTATTTCCTTCATACGATTCAGCGAATCTGTACTCATTTGCGTTACTTAGATGTTAGTTACAATGTATCTTAGCAATAAGTGTAAATGTATTTTTAATGATAAGTCGTGTAGTGATCAATTTAAGCTAATATACAACCTTTTGAATGAATCAATATTTATGAAAATAAATCCGACTCGTTATAATTGTGAAAGGAGGGCGAGAGGGAGAGGGGGGGTTTAAACTTTAAAATTTGATTAATGTATACCTAGTTCTCAATTATTTTTTATCTTCATCGCTTTCGGTCTCAACCTTCTTCCTTGAAAACCCTCTCCTATCAAAAAGGTAAACGGGTCACGGTATATTGTACGGTCATTGTCATGAATAGACATCATAATAGAAAAAAGTGAGCCAAAGTATTGCGGCCTTTGAAAGAAATTAACTCTGCGCGCACAAAAGCCTGTTATTATGATAGTACCAACAGAAAAGCCTTTTTTTATATCGTTTAACATTCGATTTCATAGCTTGATAACATGTAAAAAAATATTAAATTGCGTTTGTAAGGGAAGTTATACATACTTATATACTCGTATTATTGCGCCCTCTACTTTCATAATTAAATTTCTTTGTATTACAATGCCTTGTCTATATAAAACCTTTTTATAATCGGTACATATATCATTCCAACCCTTTCACCATTCGACTATTGGAACACAGGTGTCCCTTTATAAAAAAAGATAGCTGATTATTATTAAAAAAACACCCTTTAGTACACAAATGTGTTTCAAAACTGTAAGACAAGAGTCAACGAATTGGCATTAATTTCAGCCGGCCCAGTACGTGGCAAGTTCAACTCCTGACCTCAGACAACGACCTACAGACTAGACTGACAAAAGAACCGACGTCTCGACTAAACAGACGTCCCCGAGAGCCGCGAGCGCTGCCGAGCATTCCGTTTCGGGGCACACGTACCACCCCCGCGGGGTCAACATCCACCCGTCTGCTTCGGTCCGAACGGCTCTCTATAGGTTATTTGATATTCGCCGCGTCTACGGATTGTGAGGTGAAATGAATTGTTAGTGTCTTAACGTGCCTGACATTAAGAGTTCGTACTCTGACCTTACACCAAAACCTTAAGTTGATTACTTGTATTTACCTATGATTTTTCACCTTTTGCTGAATTTACAGGCAAATTGTGATTTTATAGCATAAAAATTACATGTAATTGTTGTGATCGAGGCAGTTTTGTTTTATAGGTCAGTTGTTGATAAAGAGTTGGTATATTAATGTTTCTAAATTGGCGGTCGCGTCTAGGAAAGAGGATCGGTCTTCACAGAGGGGATCAGTTGGAGTCAAAAAGTCCCGAATCGGGTGGAGTGCTGTCAATTAGGACTGTTTACTTTATAGGCCTAATGCGTGTTACGTGTCGACATCATGATGATGAAGATGATGATGATAGTCGAGTTGAAATGCTCACTTGTGACAATAGTTTTGTGGAGATACGAGAACAATTTTGTAACATAACTCTATACTAACCATAAACAATCTACTTCAGGTTGACGCGCCTCGAGTAGCTAGACTTGACCGTGTTCATCTAAACAACAAATAAATATACAATGGAAATGATAATGTTTAAATACAGACAGTAAACAAAAACCCACATTCCCATTACCCATATGCACTTCGAATCAAATGTCTATTTCGAATTGGACCACTGCAGGTATTTACCCAATGCCACATTTGGTCAAAACACTTTGTTAGTTACATTCGAATTATAAATTAAAAAGCTTGTAGGACCTAAGTAGCGGCCTCTGGACGGGGAACAGTTTTAAAGTTATTCTCGTCTAGACGTCTGCGAGTATTACTCCCGCGACAGGTCAAAGCGTACCTACGACGTGTTCTGCATAGATTTATATTTGATAAGCTTTTGTTTCTCATTGTTGATTGAATCAAGCAGCCATTCCTTAATTTTTTCTTAAGTGATTAAAATGAAAAAACAAAATTTATTATTTTGCAAATACTTCATCAAGTAATAACACTATGTTGCAATATCACCAACAAGTTTTGTTTACTTATATACCTTTGCATTAAATAAAACAAACATATTTTACCCAAATATCGCTCGGTAATTGATCTCTCCGACGAATAATAAAATCCCAAAAAACTCATCTTAATTTCAAATTCTGGATATTCAGAATTTCTAAATTAACCTATTAGCTCGCGTAGGGCGCGATTGGTCTGACGATGAGTGACCGAGGGTGACAAATTTTCATGTGCTTCTTACGAGTGTCACGCCGTATGGCTCCATTTACATGGACATGTTTCTACCCTGTAGGAAACCATATCACTATATAGGGGAGAATAACCTATATTGAATCGGTGCTTAAACTGTATACTATATTTCTATCAAATAATACTATCAGTGATAATATCTTTTCTATTATGTAATATGGTTAAACTTGATTACACGACCAACCAATCCATGTAACAGTCAACACAAAGCCATCCAAAAGTATGACAAGACGCTAATAACTGGATACATTTAAGAGCGCGATATTTAAGAGCACCCCAATTTCAAATCAATCGGTTCGCCCCGCGGGGTCATCAATCGCGAGACCCCACCTCCGGGTCCGGGATCCCCTCCCCGCGGGGCGGTGTAACGAAGCCTCCGCGGGTACGTGTACATTTATTGCGTTAGCGGCGCATCGCGTCTAGACGTCTGCGCGGTGTTTGCACGCGCGGCGGGACGGAGCGCGTCTGTTTGGCACAACCGCACCGTTATATTACCATACCGCGAAAACAACGGGCATGTTGGTAACAACACGTCATATTAAGAACAACGTTCCAACAATAATTGTATATGATAATTGGATTTCCATCGAAACTATTATAACTAATAGAGTATTTTAATTCATATTTGTAATTTGCTTAATTGTTCATCATCGTTAACTCTATAATTATCCATCTCAGTGTCAAATGAGGATATTGTTCAGGTGTTAAAAGGATAATGCATAAAACAATTGTTTCCACACTTGCCAGGTGCGAGAAACAGACTTCTCACGCCTTTGGAGGACATTTTGCACAACTGTGACCCAACACAACCTGTGACACAACCCATGTGACCCAATAATGAATTTGTTAGGATTTAAACCCAGACGTCGAAAGACTGAAATCTCAGTTCTCACCACTAGGCTAACACGACTCTTTCGGAATTACTTATTGTTTAAGAAGCATTCAGTTATCACACGCTTTCAGACCTAATATACATTGAAAGTGGACTAAAGGCTAACTTTAGGAGACAAAATAACACAATAACTACTACCTTTCATCCTCATATAGCGCTTAGATTTGTTTGTCTTTTATTCAGGTGTTTATTTTTAAATTACTTATCATAAGTATTATTACGGATCAAGCTCCCGCTTAATTAATTACGATGCAAGTCACAGGCCTATTTCTATTCGAGAAGTTAATTTTTTTCATTACACCTTTGAATGTGGGTCAATATTTATCATATCCGAGCAAACTATCATAATGCGAATCGATAAAAGTTTGAAAAATTTCGAGTAATCTAAACGTTTTATCATTTTAAAGGATCTTAGTATACTTTAACTTTCGCTATGGTTGAAATCGCTCCACTGTTTATACAACACTTTTGTAGTAAAACACACCATATTCACTGCAAAAAATATAAAGCGTGTTATTAACATAACATCACGCTTATGTTACCCGGAAGCGGTGGACAGAGCGGTGTATTACACTCCCACGCATTACAAAAAATATTTTTATTCAACAATGAAACGGCTTTACTCTTGTGTAATTTTCGGTATACAGACATACATAGATGGACAAGCTACGTATATATCCGAGGTCCTTCATTACGAGCTTCCGTTAATAGCAGCGAGACCGGAACGGAGAACTCTCCTTCAAGACGGCTTAGAATGTCCCTATAGATACATACGAAACGTTCAATGATAAAACCAACACTCCTTATATCTGTATTCCCAACCTTTAACGGATATGTATATGGTCTAGGTGCACACATATGTACGTACATAATAATATGTATTATTCCCGAAATTGGTTTGGATGACCGAGAAAATACGTCTGCCTTCTTCAATTGCTGTATTAATTCTCTTGCTTTTTTTATCTTTGTTTATTCTATATTAAACTATCCTGTAAAATTATGACATCGACACGAAAAAGATTTTAGTATCAAATTAGCCAGTATTTTTTATCAGTAGATATACGAGTAACAACACGATATTTATTGATTCATTGCTACATGCAATAGCCAATCTTGGATTTGCAATGGACCCTTACGAAACTTTTATACGTATTTCGTTAATAAGGCATTTCACGTGACGTCTAGACGTCGCGCTTTGCGGCGGAGGTAACGAGCCTCATACTTGTACGTGAGTTATTACAAATATATACCGTAACTTTTAACAGTACGGTCTACACCGCGCAATGAAGTTTTAAAATGTTTTCAATTTTTTTTTATTACGTACCGAAGTACAAAGAAAAGTTTATCAATCATTGCCTCAGGCGAGGCAAGTCTTCATCCGAAACTGTCCATTTTGATAACATTAGGAACTCTTTTTTGGGTATCTTTTAAAGTACAATTTGGTATTACAATAATAATAATCGACCCATTCATTATTCCACTGTTGGAATATGGGTTTCTTTTCATAATGAGAGGGTTAAGGCCATAGTCTGTCACGCTGGCCAAATGGGTGTTGGCAGATTTCTCACACCTTAGAATTTTTTTTTATATTGGTATAACGTTACAGAAATGCTACAGAAAAAAAAAATTCAAAATCCTATAAATTCTTCCGCCCAGCCAATTGACATCTATAGGAAAGTAATAACTCCATATATTACCTAACTCCTATAGGAATTAACTGGTGAAACATGGAGTGTACTACACTCCTCTGCCTACCTCTTCGTGGATTACAGGTGTGATGTGACCTTTTTTATTCGAAAAATGAATTCTACATCAATTACGAGTTACAAATTGTAAGTTTATAAGTGACCGCGGCACAACCGTCACGGGAATGTTCGAGATCTGTCACGTGTTCTCAAAAATGTGACGAACAGATCCTGAAACTTCGCAATCGCTGAGGGTCGAATGTCCACCCCAAACAACGCGGTACTCACGTAGGTATATACTTGAAGGTATATTTATTATGTTAGACGCGCATCCGCGTCTCGTCTAGACGTCTGTGCCGGGTACATTAGAACTCTCGTTAGAGGGGCGCGCGGCTTTTTGTACATATTATTATGTACGACCTTTTAAAGTCTGCGAGAGGGTTTTCTTTGGAAGGTTTATAAGCTTTGATACGTAGCAATGTCTTTGTATTTTTCGTTAGCCATACAAGCTGTTATATATTACAGATAGTATATGTTTTATATTATAGGCTCTCTTTAGGGGGTATCTGTGGCAGCTGCACGAGGCCTGGAGCATATTTAACCACGCTGATTCTGTGCAGATTGCCGCGCTTGAGAGCGATAATTGAGTCACGTGTTCAATAAGTGCAAAAATATACACACAATTTTGGGGAATACATTTTTTCAAGGAATGAATGAATTAATTATTTAATTGATGATATATCAATAAACGATTAAGCAGTTCACTATTTAATTGAAAATTAAAAATACTACAGTTGGTCTTTTAAATTCAATGCTCATTAATTATATACTTAAACTACGTAGGTCATAAACAAAAAAAAACATAAATACAGACGACAAGACACTTTAATAATAGTTTAAAAAAACCTAAAAAATACGCTTTTATTGCTAATCAACCTAAAAACTAGAAAATAATTTTAACGACGAAGAGTTCAGTATGACAG
>DWEE01002772.1:0-11186 GCA_018245755.1 Parelbella macleannani
TCCTCTCATATTGAGAGGGTTAAGGCCATAGTCTGCCACGCTGGCTAAGTGCGGGCTGGCAGACTTCATACACATTAGAAATTTTTTTTTTTGGAAATTCTAAAGTGTGCAGGTTTCCTCACGACATTTTTCTTCACCGTTAGCAAGTGATATTTAAACTTAAAACGCACTTTTGTAAAGAGGTGCGCGCAATGGATTTGAACCCAGGACCCCCGGAGTAAGAGGGTGAATTCTTAACCACTGGGTTATCACTGCTTTTCTACCCATAATAGTAGCGAATACCACTTCTATCTAAATAGGCCTTTACACATAAACCTAAATTTTAGAGAAATTGAAATACTTTTAAGAATCGATCACACGTGTCAAGGAGATTAATTAATTGCAAGCGAATCGGCATATAAAATTTCTCTAAAAGCAGTTGATGATAGAAAGCGTGCCAAGATTGTGCGAATTTTCACGAATCGCTCATTAATAGCGTTCTCCTGAAAGCTCATCAAAACAATCGTCTTTAAGTATTGTTAGGTATGAGTTACTGAATTTTAAAGGCGCCCTCCAGGGTCGTTTCAAAACTTCCGACAGACGATTAATCTCCGCACCTCCACCATAACAGTTTGATGGTGTAATCTTCAGAGCTATCCCCCGTCCCTACCCCCGCTGACGAGAACGCTTATTTCCGCAGCGGAGGATTGTTACATACCCTTTACAAAACGTAATTTTGTATTCAAATAAGCAGAAATTATAAATATAAAGCTGAAGATCGAGCTCACTGGCGTGCTATTGGAGAGGGCTATGTCCAGCAGTGGATGAGAGTAGGCTGATGATGAAGAAAGAGAAAGTAATCTAATTACATAATTTGATCTGACGCTCTCCAGCGTTATAACTGTAATATCTTCTACAGCAAAGACTTACTTATTAACTCGCCTATTTTCTTGTTCGTCTCTCGAAATGTGCGTTCGTCGTCAGCCATGTTTGATATCTTGTTTGCAAGTTATAATTAAAGGGATGCTGAACTTAAAGCGGGCAACAGCAATAACGAGTTCAGCTCAACAGATTAATGCTAGCAAAATTTTAGATTAGAATGCATTCTGTATTTTATCTACCTGTTAGATTTAGCTATCAGTTACATAAGTTTATACTGTGTTCATACAGTGCAATATTGTCGGTATTTTGAAAATAAGTTATTTTTGGGCCTGTACCGATTTAGTTTTATATCGCTTGTCCTCTATCTGATGGAAAGTGTTTACCTAAATATGAAATTGTAATTTTTTTTTGTTTTATATTTTGAAACTATAATAGTACTTGAACTCGAAATTATTGTCTGTTTTCTGTATGTTTATCAATTTCGCAGTTTTATTCCCGTCGATCGTAATGGAGACCACGGAGGAGGAAATAACAGAGTATTATTCTCCGAAGGACTTAATAATCGGGCAGACAGTGTTCGTGCTTGGCCGCAGATTTCTTCTCTACGACTGCGATAACTTCACCAGAAAATATTATAGGTTAGTTGACATATTCAGTTATTTTCATTTATTAGATATTATTTTGCATGATAGACGTTTAGTATCAGTAAAAAAATAAGAGAGGCTTAGATATTAAGGGGTTAGATAATTTAGATAACAACTTCGATTGTGATAATCTAATTTGTCGAATAAACAACACGATTATAAAACCTTTTTTAAGGTATGGCAAATTATCTATCTGTCATATATGCCTCTTCTGAAGTGATTTTAATAGCTTTTATTGGAGTACACATGTCAATGAGATATTTCATACATGGCTGAATTAATCAGATGTCGAGTCAGACACTTAGCAGGTAGGTTATTTTGCTGTAAACAGATTTTTTAAAATAATTATTCGAAATACAATAATCGCACAATCATGGCTGATAAGATTTTATTCTCAAGGGCTTATTTTATGTGTAATAATATAAGGTTAATGTTTTTTATCTGTTATCTCTATCTGTATATTTTATTTTTCATTGTCATTCTGATATTCATTATTTAAGAATAGTTATCTGCAGTAGAAAATAAAGTTAATGTAGGTACGCGCCTTTTTGGATTTTTGTTTTTTAAACATTACTGTATCCGAACGCCTTAATATTCGGCTTTAAGTAGCATTTATAGTATAGGTATCAGTTCCATTCGATATACAGAACGTGTTGGAGAATTTTTATGGAAGATAATTTTCGCAAAATTTAATGTTGCCATGTACAGTCACGTATGGAGAGCAGCTACATCTGACGATGTGTACTTATTATAATTTAAATCGTACCAAGTAAATTATCTACGTGGATATCTGTACCTATATAATCAAGTCATTTATTAACATTAGTTGAATAATACACACAACCCTTAATTGCGTTAATTTTATTGGATTCTTAATACTCACTATTCGAATAATAATTTCAAAATAGATGAATAATTCTTATTATCATATCTTCACACAACGTCCCTTCCGGAGTGGACAAAGCGGCTGTAAATGAAAATGAATGAAATAATATTTTTTTGCTATATGCTTGTTTTCGTTTTTTATCCATATAATAAAATAGATGATATAAAAAGGTAACATTTCCTAAACGTAATCATTAGGTGGCCAAAGTCCGGCCTTTCCTCCATCGCCCCATACATATGTATGTTACATATTCTTACCTACGACAAGACTTATAAATTATTTTCATTCCCTACATCATGAGCCGCATTGTGTCCTTTGTAACTGTTTTTATACAGATTACAAGCGATATTTCAACACTTATAATCCTCTAAAGCGACCTACATATACTTCGTATGAGCCATAAGGAACCGTAGACAAAAGTTGCCTAATGCCGGCGCAATCTCGCGGAGTTGGCCATTACCAAGTATTAATTTCTTCTCAAGCTCCTAAATACATAATTTGATACTTTTCGAAGTTACCAGAGGTTGGCAAACATGAGTAGACTTAAATTATAAACATTTTGTCAGAAGAATTCCTACTTTTCGTTAAGAATACGAAACATTGTAGAATTTTTTGTCAAACAATGTTTAAAAAGGATTTGAGCACGGTTCGCTTAAGAAAAGTTCTTGCTTAATTATTCTTTTTTCCGTACAGGCTGATGTTGAACATAGACCAACCTCCACCAGTCGAGGTCCGTCACGAGACGAAAAAAGATCTCAAGAAGGTAAAATAATTTTGGCTTTTCTTTAAATTTCACTGACCTGAAAATAGTTTACCTCAAAATGGTTTTACAACTAAGAATTTCAAGCTCCGTCTTAGGTGCCCAAACCAACCTCAACTACCTGTGGTGCACAATGCCATATACGAAACGAAGTTTTAATGACGAGCTGTTCGCGGTATAGCGCAGACTACGTAGGCACGGCTAAATACCATGGTCGCCGATGGACAGCAGCTTAGGTGATGTGAGAAGCTGTGCCCTGCTATTCCCAATCCGCATGTCCAGCGTAAGGACTATGGTCAAAACCTTGTGAAAATTCACAACGGCGTTCAGCATGCTATCAGCTATATTCAGCAGACCACTGAGACACGCTGCTGATGACTTTAAATTTTACAAGTTCGTTAATATTGGTTAGAACCACCGGAAACGATTATGATTGAAGAACAGTATCAGAAATACAATCGGTGTTCTATTCTTAAGATATTCCGTACTATTCTTAAGGTGAAGCAATCAAGAGCTTCATAAAAGCTCTGATAAGATTTTCCTTTATTCGTTAAACTTTCTAACAAAGCTACATTCGTTCCGACTGCCAACAGACGGTATTAAAGTAATATCTATAAAGTCAAATTACCTGCAAAAAAGGCATCCAATATAATGTTTGAAGTTTCCTGACTTTATTACTCTCCGCTCATTACCAGATCGACTCCTACAGTTTTTAAAGAACTAGTCCAATTTGAAAGTCTGAATGTAATAGTTTGATATGAATGTAGTAGAATCAAGTAAAAAGGCGATAATATTTTATTTAAAATTTTGAATAGACATTTACGAAAAACAATGACTTGCGCTTTTTGATCGATGAATCGTTACCAGCATAGGTAGATTATAAGATTACTGTTTATGTCAAAGCTAAGCGAAATTGTTGGATAAGTCCTCGTGTAGCAATTACTATGAATATATTTACATCCGGGTATTTCCCTGCGTACTCTATTAAAAGAGCCGAAAATCCCTTTTCCAAGCAACTAACAAATGAGAAGTTTTATATTTTGCCCGTAGAGTACACACGGCATAGCCCCTCATGATCACTAATCTATTGGATTAACACATTGTCAACTATAGCTCGACACACAAGCGGACGGCCACATGATGTTAAGTGGTCACCGTGGCCTATGGACACTTGCAACACCCGAGGAGTGGCCAATGTCTATCGGCTTTGAATTACGTGTATAAATCTACGCTCACCCATACCCTTATCAAAGCAGTGTACATAGCACGATGTCGTGCGCGGCTATTAAACTGTGTTTCCCGCGCTATATTGCAGTCGCTCCCACCGCACATAGGCATCGGCGCCCCCGAAGACACTTTACAGTCCTGTTTTGGTCTGATGCCAAAACCGCCGCACAAGGACGTGATCAAGTACAATCTCAACGCGAACAAGGTACGGAGACACCCTTTGACGCGTCTGTTGCCGCGCGCATGTTCACATTCATTAGAAAACATACATATACGTATATCTATGTATCATATTATTATACAAAGGTATTATTTATATGACTGCCTCCTCGGTCGAGCGGTTGCAAGCGCGACTGCTGATCGGGACGTCCTGAGTTCAAATCCCGAGTCGGGTGTTTTTGGATTTTTCTAATTTAGAATTTATAGTAGTGACTCGGAGTCTGGATCTGTGCACGGTGTATGAAAATAAGCTCACCTACTATTCCATGGGGCGTAAACGTAACTGGTGAAACGTGGGAGTGTACTACATGCCTTTTATTACGTCTTCGTGGATTCCAGGCTGTGAGCTTATTGCCATACACCGGGCACAGATCCAGACCCCGAGTCACCGCTAGAAAATCGAAATTACAAAAATCCAATAGTACCCGATCCGGTTTTTGAACCTAAGACCTCCCGATCGACAGTCGCACTTGCAGCCACTCGACCAACGAGGCAGTCAACAAAACATACACTTTTTTCATAAACAATAACACAAATAAATATTGTTATCTTCATAAAAAATGTGAGTTACGTTAAATATCAGATATTCCTTTCTATAAATAAAATACTTGTTTTATAGCTTACAATATATTATACATGAAGTAAATCTTCTAAGCTGCATTAGCGACTGTACAATAAAATCGAACATATCCGTTATCACTTTAAAATTAAATTAAAAGTACTATAAAAACTTATGGAGAACCTCTACATTATTATTGAGTTTGAAAATCTTCAGTTAGCTGCTTTCCCGTATTCAAACGAGCTGTTTCCAATTCAATTAAACTTTTCAACGGGCAGGAGGCTGGAATTATCTGAATGAAATTTACAAACTACTCGCATCTTGCAGCTGCGCCCTGCTACTGGCTGTAAATAACGTTCCTTTAGAAATGTTATAAATGAGGCTGTTTGGCTGCTTCTATTTGATGTTTATAAATGTTATGGCTTTTTCGATTAGCCGATATAACAATAAGTTTTGCTAGTTCAGTGAGGAAAATTAGTAGTCAATTTACCACACTAAAACCCCTCGGTGGCCTTCCTCGGCGTTAATAGGAGGGCTCCGGGATCTCTAACGCAACGCACTGGTGTCCTCCTAACGCAACGCCCCAACGGGTCCATTAGCCGGCAAAAGCACAGTGCCTCTTTCTACGCTCTCCGATTCTTACTACGATATGAGGCCACACGTACCGTCGTCCTTTCCGGGATCGCCACCAGAACGGTTTAAGCTCCCACTCTAGCCGCTCGCAACACCGGAAGCCTCTTTAAGTCGTCTCTTACGACAGGTCGGAGATACCGTAGCTCTTATTCCTTTGGTTCCGTGCTACAGGGACTACCCGCATGCCTAGCATGAGGATTATACACAAACCTTCTTAAGGAACGCCAATGTCCGCCACCACTGCTGGATGCATCATAACATCAATAAGTTTCAGTCCGCGCAGAAACAGGCTGATGATAATGATGATGCTGATAATAGACAACTCCCGCTACCTGACACAGTGCTTTAAAATCATAATGCGGTAAAATCATAATGGCAAAAAAGGATATTTCCCAAACATTAAACTAAGTAAGCATCTATGTGACGCACTAAATAACTGATTCATTAAACTACTAAACATACAACACATGACAAGATAAATTTCAATTAATCAATTGATATTAAATAAATAAACCTATTCAATTTTCAATTACGTGAAAATCATTTTCAATTCATTTATTGATATAAATTAAATACTTGGTGTAACTCTGAAGAAGAATAAAAATACGGAATCAAGGTGGACGACACAACCAACAATAACAAAAACGATTCGTCAATTTTACGAATTGGACAGTAAAAATAAACTTCTAATTCGCAGAAATTAACTAAGCATCTTCTTATGATGACGTAATAGCGAGGTCTCCTCCTTGTGTCGATTTCCTCAATTTTGAGGGTCGTGACCTCAACGAATTGCCCCTTGGACGATCGCTCTCCATTTGTCTCGGTCTTCGGCAGCGTGTAATAGCGTAATTTATCATATTTTTAAATTTTTATCAGTATAAAAACACATCTTACACACGCGTATAATGATAGCTAAGTTACAATCGGTAATGTAGTTATTGATAGACAAAGCCAGATAGCGGGAGGGGAACCGCATTACCCGCAAGTGCTAAGTTGATTTCTGCATGTTATAACCATAGAAATCTGATAATATGGAAATGTTATTAACAATAAAAAAGAACCATGCGTCACCACTATCTGTCAAAATTGTGTATATATTAGACAGTAGTGTTTCCAATAAACGAAACAAAAAATATTATGAACGTAAAAACATGTTCAACTTTTTTTTTTACCGACTGACTCGTTTTATTCCGAAACGATACGGCCCTTTTCCACGGCCTACGAATTGTGCACTGGACAGTCGGACGATGGCACAGAGCCGAGGGGACTCGTTTTTGTTTCATCCCTAATAACTGTCATTTGTAGAGCGTGATGTGGATTAACAAACGCGTTTTATTCATAAATGGGAATCTTCAAATCCGTTGTAAAAATGTTATTACATTATTATTTGTTCTCAACAAAATATTGTTAATTTATGATTATAATTATTAATATATGATTATCTCAGGTGAACTAAGGGCTAGGCAGAAGGCATCGAGTGTCAAATATAATGTCCCTACGGACATTGTGTGCTTTTTCCAAATTCTTTACTTTTTCATATATGTAAGCCGGTTACAAAGATGTATAAGTCCACCATAAGCCATATTGGCTTATACCAACCAATTCGGTCTACATAAGTAACCTTGGGTCTCAATACATTAATTTTTAATGAGAATGATCCAAAGGCAGCCTTTCGGAAGGAAAAGGCTGCATTTGGATCTGTGAACGGTGCATGGCAATAGGCCCACTACCTATAACATAATGGGATCTAAAAATGTAACTGGTGAAACGTGGGAGTGTACTATACTTCTTCGCCTACCTCTTCGGGGATTACAGGCGTGATCTTTCATTAACGTTTAAGATATATAAATAATAGTTTGTGGCGTGTTCTCCAACGAGTAGACGTAAATTGTGGGAGGTCTGATTACAAGCAACAATGAATCGGTAATGGGGTCCAATGGGTTCTTGCTTCATCATTAATTCACGAAGGTTCATGCATGACCGCTCCAGATTTCGAACAAAGCATAAACCACACTAATAAAGTAACAATGGTTAGGTATAAATTCGGTTATTAATGTAATAGGCTATAGAATATTCTAGGTACCGATTTGTTTACTGTCTAAACAAAAAACTAACTAGGTATGTGCTACACTCCTAAACTCATATAGGTACTGTATTAAATAAAACTATTCAGGTACTCGAATAGAATTTTTCAAAAAACAAAAAACAGTTTCTATATAAAAATTTATGTCACTCTAAAAGGTCGAGTTATTTCGAAACGATAAAATATTTTACAACAAGAAATTATTTACCGTTTCACAAACAAAGTACTATTTTAAAAAGGCTGTCATCGAATATTTCCGATTATTCTATAGCTTCTATTTTTAATATAGAAATTTAACTAGTAAAAACGTATGACCTTCAGTCTATCAATATTACGAGTATCACAAAGGTCATTTAAGACAAGCATTTAGGAACTTAAATTAAATTAGTTTCGGAAGTTGCCACTAGTTTCTAAAGATACTTATGTATTATACTATTTCTAAGCACACGAGAAAGCCCTAAAAATAAAAGTGTATACAAAAATTAAACATTTTTCAACGTTACCTAAATAAATGGTAATGATAAAGTATGGAGTGATGAATGTGGAATAAGCATTTCAGTTCTATACATATAGATATATTTGGCATTCGGGGCTCACTGCCTATAACTTCAATGGCCTTACATGATTATAGTAAATGTTATTATTATTACAACATACTTAATTATAAGTATGTTGTAATAATAATAACATTGACACTGATAATATTTATGCCATTTAGTACCTTCGCTATCTCTGTGAGCTGGACTGGATCCACCCTGAAGACAACGGCCGTCAGTTCGTGCTGGCTTACAGCTTGGCAGACGGTACAATTAAAATAGGGGAGATTTCACGCCGAAACTCGGGAATCCGTGAAGGGAAGTTTCTTAAGCCCATGAAGCTCCAGACTCCAGAGTCTGATCCTAATTTCCCTACATATTTTACGCCTGATAAATTTTATATCGGTAAGTATTTGTTTAGCAATTACTAGACTCTCGATAGTGTAGTAGCAATATACAACTGTGCTTTGAAAATTAATAGAAAGATTATACTTATGCTTTTTAGATTTAGATAGCAGACTAGGTATTTGCAGATTTTATGATGAGGCATCACCCAAGTTTTATAGTGGTTTTAAGTAATGTGCCGAGAACTCTACAGTCCAGATGGTAGAAAAATACGAACACAATAGTCATAATTGCAATAGTGTATCTGTACTAATTTTATTGAGACTTGATATAGTTCAAGTTATGCTCAGAAAAAAAAATTAAGGTAACACGAAACGTATAAAGTCTGTTGGTTGTGTGATTGTGGTATAACTGGCTCATCGTGTTGTAGCTCAACGGCGGGAAAACAGATAAAGAACCGATTTAAAAATAAAATGATTTGAATTTGGAATTCTAGGTAACAGAAAAAATATATGTATGTCTGGACACTTGCCAGTATTGAGAATCGTCAATTTTATAAGTAAGGACCAACTAGAAATGTATGTGATGAATAGTTTATTACCTTGCAACTCGTAACCAGTGCCATAAATTACCTGGCACGAGATGCTACGTGAAGTTACCTTAACTTGAACGTAATCGCACCGAGCGTTATCCGATCAAGATTCATAACGGTAACTTTAATATAATCAAGCCGGTGAACAAGGGTGCCCTACATCTTTCTGCTCCACGTCAAATTACCTTAAATGATTTACATCAAGCAGAATGGAGAATTTACTTCTATTTGATGTCATTTAAATTGGTGTAAAAGTTAAATATTCATACATATTCAAGCATAAACATGTGCTTTCATTTTACAAAAGGTTTTTGGAATGGAATAAAAATAATAATAACTAACTATACTTATATATTTTTTGTTAAGGGGCTTTATTTAAAGGAAAAATGGATAAATCCTTGAAAAAATTATGAGATTTAATAGAATAATTTTATAAGCAATTAAAGATAGACCATATCACTGTAGATATGAATTTTTTTATTATTTTAGGTGCGATAGTTCCAGTGTTCAGACATCGCTTCAAGATCATTGGCTGCGACCTTTTCGTGTACCGTTACATGAGCGCCAATCCAGACAAGTTCCCGCAGGAAGTGATCGACAACGTACGCAACTACCACATGAGAGAGGGCAACCTGAAGGATGAACTTGAGGTACAATTCACCATGTCCTGTACCAACGAACATATAAGTATTCTCTTTATAGATTTTACTGGAGCTTTGATTCTTGATTACCACGGAAAAATCTTCATATTATTATATTTTTCTATATAGCACTAATTTTAAATAGTTAAAATATTATTTCTACGCCTCCATATAAAAATTGGGTACGGCACATAATAAAAGGCTAAATTTAACGAAACAACTTTTTAAAAGCAATAAAGTTATAACCTAATTCAGTTTTCTATCTCTCGCGCGCTCGAGGGACCGTTATAAAGCAGAGACCAAAGCTCAATTATTAGCTGAAAATGGGACGCATATACTATATTTACACGCGTAGTAACTCATTTACGTGGACTCCTCTGATTCGTGTTTATGCTCTGTTTTACTATTAATTAAATAACTGGTTCTTGTTAAACTAACTGGTAGGTATTATTGATCGCGGTTTACCACAGCCCAGCCAGGCTAAACTAAATGCACTGACTGCCAACGGGAAGCAGCGTGGTCGGCGTAAGAAGCTGTGCTCTTCGATTCCCAACTCGCAAGTTTAGAGTACTTATATGGGGAAAATTCCGCTTTGCAGAGGCCCATGGCTAGATGCCTACTAAGACAGGCTGATGGTGTACATTGGAAACATTTCTTATTAAAATGACTATTACTTTGTGAGTCAAACAACTTGGGTGTAATAATGCTGGTGGTAAGTTAAAAATGAACTGCAGGAGGCAATCCGCGATGAACAAGCAGCGGAGACGCGGGCTCTACTGGCGAAGATTGGTCAAGAGGCGGTGGCAGAACCAAACGCAATGGAGAAGTGCCTCGCCGCCCTGGACGTAGTGGAGGGCAGCGCGTCGCCGCCGCGGCCGCCCACGCCGCCGCTGACCACCGACCACATATCCTATGACGACTCCTTACGAATCACGAGGATGAGGTAACTCTTCTTATACGGTCTCATCATTCTAAAGTATTTCAGAACTTTGCATTCCCTTCAGTAATTTGCCTAACACATAGTGGTGTACAGTACCTATAAAAAACATTTTTTCTTTGTTCCAAAACAATAAAATATTAAATGAAATCTTAAAAAATCGAAATGGAGAAAGTAAAAATTAAATTGCAAATAAGTACTACAGTTATCAATACACAAATACATATAAAATGTCGTACACGTAAGGATATTTTGTATCCTTG
>DWEE01002773.1:0-11186 GCA_018245755.1 Parelbella macleannani
GGGTAGGCAGAGGAGTGTAGTACACTCCCACGTTTCACCAGTTACGTTTAAGTCCCATGGAATAGGTGGTGAGCCTACTGCCATACACCGGGCACAATTATATCATATTATGTACTTCTAATATAATAATAATTGAATTAGACTTATTTGGGGCGTTTCGCCGAATAATATTGTGATAGTCGAGATATAAAGAGAGACATTAAACAGTCCGAAACGATACTGTTTCTGGAGCGCTGTGGCAGCAATGGCAATCAACGTATCTATCCGAGTATGGCGGCTATTCAGGTCGCGGTTACAAAACGCTTAGCGAACTAGTTCACGGGCTCGCGAGTTAATTCAATTGTGTGACACCTGCGCTTACGTGCTCCGATACGTGCAACAGTTCTGTCCAGTGCTTATTGTATACAAACAACCAATCGCGTATGTCGCAGTAAGACCTCTTTCCTACACCATATAGATCTAGTGAGTCACCTTTGAATTTTAGTACCTATCTCCACCGACAACACTAGCTAGCTACCTCCGCAAAGATATGCCCCACGTCTCAACATCGACTTCCGGCTGTGATTACGGTACAAATGGGTCAGCTAATATTAACATTATTGCTTTACGTACCAGACATGGCAATTCATTTCCCACTTATCCATCGCACCGTCTATACACGAGACTATATATTACACGCATACAAGATAATCTCAGAGAACGAAACCTGCTAATTTTAATGTATGCACCGTAATTGCAAGACGCATATATGCAAATGACACGACAGCGAATTACGTTTCGAGAGGTGGTTTCAGCTCAGGTACATCAAACGGGCTCATTTCTCAACCGGCAAGCGGCGAGCGAGCGCGGAATGCGGGCCAGCCGCTGCTATCGGCCTTGCATCTTGCCAACGCTGACCACTCACACTTCTAGATGGAGCGTGGACACTACAAAGCGGAATGTTTATGTGCGTACACACGCCGGACGTTGAACTGATTCATTCGGTCGAATTATACTATACGCTGCTTCAAACGCGTCTAAAAATAAAAACACCCAAGTCTCGTTTTATTTACATTTTCATTTCACTGCACGTACACGCGAAGAAGGCTAGATCCAACTGATAAATAGAAACAATGACGAATGGACGGGCGCGTCGTGAGACGGACGAATGCACTTGTGGCTGAACGGATCTCGATCTGTTCGTAGCTGTAGCGACGTAAGAGCAGCCAGCTATTGTGTAAACAAACATTTAAATATCAACACGCGCATCTTCGGCAAGTGCACCAGCCACGGAAGCGGTGTACATCCTTTATACCAATTTAACTTAACAAGTTGTGATCCTAATATGTGAAAGTGATTTCGGTAAAAAAAAATTAAAATAGAAAATGGTTTGACTTTCCCGTATTGATAACATTGTTCTAAATAATCTTTTATACACCTGAATATATAATTAGATATTAAAAAACTTTAGTCTGCAAGACAATATAAAATACACAAAAAAAAATTATAATGATATTGTTTCAAATTTTAACATTTTCATCAACTATTAACTTTAATTCTGGGACACATTGTATAACATTAATTTGCAAGTAACAATCAATAATGACTCACAGAGATAAAATAATAAAAAAATACATTTCAACATGTGTAATAAGTAATCTAATAATTTTATGCAATTCTCAGTACTTGTTAGCAAAGGGATATAAGTAATTTCTATAACAATTAAATAATGGGTTTCACAGTATGATTTATTAGGAAATACAGCAGTAGGAAGCACTCACGGCAGGATACATTTAGAAATTCATTAGTTAATCACAAATTGTTTGTTAATGTTATGTCATAGTAAATACATTAGACACTAAGTCAGTTAATAGATTGTAACATTAAATATATAATAAACCATTTAGTCAACGGTTCATTGCTTAGGTGCTAAGCAGCATGCAGATTTTTTTTAACAAGAAATTTTTTTCAGACAAAAATTTGATAATTGTGGATAGACATATGATTATAGGTAATGAACTTTTATTTTATAATTTTCAAATAACAAAATATTTTTGATTTGTATTTCAATCACAGTTTTTATGGTATCTTCTATGTATAAAAACACTCATGTTATTTTGTAAATTTTTAGTTATGGTAAACATAAAAAGTCCATAATATCATGATATCTACTACAATGGTCATCCACCCTGGGCTTATCTGCTCAACAAACGTTGAACTTATCACAATGTTGCATTACAACATTCACACACCCAAATACATGTCTTCAAACTAATATAGATATGAATTTAAAAATGTTAGAATTACTTCATTAATAATATGCTGTCTTTGAGTTTTGTTGCAGAGTTACTTGATATTATATTATATCATATTTCTCATCAAGGCAGACATTTACAATTTATTTACACATAAAACATGTGACCAATGACCAATAAAGTGCTTAACATTTTCAATTCTCTAGAAATATAAAAAAAAAGTACAGTGAAGGTAATATTATTTCAATGTAATACTGAATTACAATTTAGTATTGCATTGTATTAGATATATCTAATTCAATAATAATACAAATATTTTAAACTATTGAGTATGTGTTAGATAAAATTGAGTCTTATGGTTTTTATTACTTTCTATAAACACATATGCTATTTGCAAATTGTGTGTGTGTGTATTTTGTATAGACATTTGAAAATTACTAAGTTGTTTCAAGCATTAGTTTATGTGTCAGGCTTATAGTATTGTTTTAAGATAAATCAAGGTGAGTTAAGGTCATCACAACAATAAAATAATTAAGCAATCAATATGTAAGACAGTAAAGACAATACATAGAGATAAAAGATAAGATCAAACTGTGACTTCCTATGAACCCAAAAAGAAAGTAAATACCATGTTGATGGTAGTAACATAAAGAGTAGTTTATGGTACATTTATCAAGACATCATGCAAGAAAACGTGAAGCTTAGCAAAATGACCTTGAAATCTATGAGAAATGAGTAAGGTGATTGTAGCTTAAAACACCACGAATACCGTCGCACTACAGGAATCCTCTAAATACCGGCTAATTTCAAAACAAAACAATACTAACATTACACCAAACTTAGGAACAGAACACGGAAAGAAAACTTTACTCTGAAACTTTAAAATGTCTGACTAAAGTAAGGTTTTCAGTTTGCAGAACAATCTCTGTGAGCAACACAATTATTCACTGGCCAACGTACGAAGGAAACAGGTATATATATCACTACGAAAAACGTTAACTTTCCAAATAAACTGTGTCACTTTATATCATGAGATACCACCCTTTTTTATAGTTCGAAAAAATATAATATGTATTTCTTTTAAAAACGTACCGTACCTAACTTTTTTTAAAGTAAAGGGGGAAATATATGTTAAGTTACGCATTCTACTCGTAGGCAACTGACTCAGTCAATTGTAATCACTTACCCAAAGCTCAGTACCCCAATTCATTGTCACGGCAGTGATATCACACAAATTCCACAAAGAACATTGAATATTCACTAACACCGTCAATAATAATTAAATCAAGCAAATCTTTTCACAATTTATTATATTTTTATCACTACGTACAGGTACCACCATTTCAAACACTAAACATGGCTGACTGATCAAACTTCAGACTGAAGACACGAACGAACAACTGACACTTTCTGTGCTTGACAAACTTAAACTGACAGGAGCATAGAGAACAGAAGCAAAAGAACAACGAAAAATGAATGAATTTGTACGTTACACTATCATTCAAAAAACCAATGCAAGTGTCTATGTTTTGGACATTGCCTATACCAAAAATTGTCCATATCTCAACGGATTATTAAAAGGAAAGCAACTTCGTAACTAGGTATTATTTAACTATCATTGCACAGTTTATTCATTTACATTTCTGATGGTGAAATTAAAACTAATAAATGAGGAATAATATGATTATTTTAATACATTCTTGTACGTTCTTAGAAATAAAAGTTTTTATTAATTAATTAGAATTGTCCTTGAGATCATCTTCTTTAGATATAAATATTTTGATATGTCTTTGGTTGTTCTCATAGTGGGAATGCGGAAGTGAACCATCGGAACGCCGTCGCACTAAAGTTGTCTTCCGTACATCCTATAAAAAATATTTTTGTGCTCATTAATATACAACATTAGTTTAGTAAAAAAGTTTTGGTAATAACAAAATACCTCCACTGGCTTCAATATTATGTGATGACTAGATCGTCTCGATGTTGGTGGACCAGTAATAGAAGATGTGCGAGATGATGGCAATGCGTTCTGTAATAAGTGAAATATTACTGATGAATAATTTTTGTTAATTCATACTTTATGCCGATGTAATACATGAGCAAAAACGATATAATAACTAAAGCATACTATATTCGTTCCAATACGACTACTACGTACTTTTAATGCAGGAACGAAACCGAAATCTGTAGGCAGAGGTTGCGTTTGTATGCTGTAAATACCCTCTTCTGAAGCAACTGATACGATGGAGGGTCGAGATGACAATTGCATAGCTAATAACACAGGGTCTGTATCTAAAAAGTTTAAAATACATTTTTATCTTTATAATAGCTATCCATATTCATCGTGGACAATATTAAATACTTGAATCTTAAGAACAAGCTTGGGTCAAGTAAAGAATATTTTTAATTTATTAAAATATTTAACAATTTTGCTCAAATTCGAAAAGGCAAAGGACGTTCGTCAGAGCTGCATTCAGTAAAAGTGTGTACTAATTACCTACGCTATGAAACCTACTTACTTACCTATATTCATACCCTTCGCAACTCTTCGAGCTTGCACCACTCTGCCAGCGCTTCTTCTAAACCGTATACCTTTTTCGGCTTCTCTCCGAAGTCTTTGGGCTGCAGCCGCTGATTCGGCTACTGCCATAGCCACGGATCCCATACCAGATCGCTTAAGGTTTACATCGACTATGTAACTCAAGCATATGGCATTTGATAAAGTGTTATCGCTGGGCTAAATTGATATCATTAAAATTGTATTAGAACATTGATGCTTTTTAAATTCCAGTTAATGCGCCGTCAATTTCTAAATAATCAATTTCTAAACAAATTTACTTGTAGTATTACTTACAGATCCAATATTATTTACGCTTATGTCTAACCATCTTAAAGGTGTCTTCACTAATCCTATAGCTCTTGCTAGCAAGTCACCGCAAGTTGGTGGACTTTCAGCACTAATTGTTGACCATACCCCTGTGGGTGGCTTTTGTAATGGACCAGGCTTTATTCCACAGCCAGATATATTTAGGCTAAAACATAGGCAAAAGCGACTATTAAGCATATTTAAATCTATATTTATACCAAAATTTTACTTCTGATTGTATTACGAATTCAAGTTGCATCCTCTAGCTATTAAAACAGCAACATGAGCAATTCCGTCAGATCCCAGACGATTATTTAGACGTAAATCTAAAGAACGGATTCCACAATTTGTATGATTGAGAACTTGCGTTATATTTTCAATTCCAATGGGGCCTGAAAAGATATACATAGGTATTTAAGATAATAAAAGTCTTTATGCGACTATTTATTTGAAATGTTTTTTTATTTACCTAACACATTATCAGCCAATACTAAATTTCGAAGATAATCATGTTTGGATATATATTTTGCTATCGCCGATGCACCGTCATCGCCTATTTTACAATGGCTGAAATCTAAAGTTTCTAAATTTTGATTTCCCGATAGTCCTCGAAGAATACATTTCACTCTTTGGCAATTCATATCGGTGCGTGTGATTCTGCAATTATCATTTATAGAAAAAAAAGATTATTATTACTAACATACGACAGAAAAACTGTAAATTATTAGATGAAATAAATTTTGTCAGTCAACATATTACCACCTCAAAATTTTCAGTTGAGTACATTTTTCTAATCCGCGAGCGAAATTTTTTGCGTCGTTGTTAGTAAATTGAAACTGATCTCTACGGTATTCAACGCCAATATACCGTAATTGATAAGTTATATGCAATTCAGTTAAATTACTTAAACTCCCCAATGCAGCATGAAGTGATATATGATCTAAAATAAATTTAACAACAGTTAGTGACAGATAACTTGTGCCATGGAGCTTTCTTGAGATAAGTAAAGGGGTGAGATGGGGTAAGTTGGAAGCAGACAATTCAGCGTGTGAAAAGTCACGATGCTCAGCAATGGGGAAACGATTAAGAAGCGATAGATAAAACAACAGGTTGCAGAATCCAAAAAAGAAAACAAAATGCAAAAATTGAAAACACAAATTCACCTCTTGTTAGTACTTCATTATTTTTTGATTGTACTCTGTTTCCATTTTGTCGTTGACTTGTAATTAAGTCACTCATTTCTGGTGAAATATTTCTTTGCACTGGAATATCGGATGGTATCAAACCTCGTATATATAGCGACTGTATATATGGACAACATAATTTGACTAAGCTTTTTATCTGTAAAAATGTAACAGACGGCAACTTTCAAATTATTTGTATTATTTACTATTTTACCCTAGATTCAACATTTGAGCTTTGTCGTCTTATTTGAGATTTATCTTTGTGTTTCACTAAAATATACAAATTGTTCTATTAACCTTTTCCGGGTCGTAGTGACGTGGATTTATGGTCTCTAAAATATCCGCATAATATCTTTCCATAAATACATTAATCCATCTCTTATCTTCGGTTAATAGAGGAGCATCTTTCCATTTAGAATAATAACATCTCTTCCAAAATATATCATTTTTAATGTTGTCAACTAATATTTGAAGCGGAACATTAGTATTCAATATTCGTAAAAATAGTTCTCTATCCTTAGCTACAAATTCTTCAAGTTTTGGAGATCCTACAAACAATATTGCGATAATTTGTCAAAAATATCAAATTGTGTTATACTTCATCAAATTATTAGAATCAATGTTTAGTGTCAATCAAAAGGACGATCGCCATGAAACTTACTAACCCATCCAATTCTCACTTAGCTTTTCAATGCATAGAAAGGTTAAGGCCTTTGGATGTTTTAAGTCCCAAACAAAATCTTCAGCTTTAATTCTTCTTTCTTTTTCCAAATTGCCATTATTATTATATGCTAAATATACATTTAAATTAACACCAAAAGGTAACTTCATTTCGACCATAATTAGCTACAACTGTTTATTGTAAATTATACCTTTTTTTATAAGTTAATTATGATATCTTTAAATATCTAAGTGTATTGATCAAACAAACAGTAACTGAGGTGGTTTTGGCTATAAAAAAAAAACAATCGAAATTGCATAGATGATACGATTTTATTATAGATTTAGTTGTATCTATAATTAAAAAAACGCAAGAAGAGAGTACTCGTTAGTTTCGAAATTCAATTTTGCCAATTATTTTAAATGAGCATAGCTGATAAAATTTGCCACAACCATAAACAATGAACGAATGATAACTTCAGTTGACAATCGCCTTACGAGTCGTTCTGATTTGTGACAGTCCAGTTAGTTGTCATGCCCGTCATGTCATAGTCTGTGATTGAATGAAACTATTTATTTATGTTCAATTCTATACTTTAGATATTATTGAAATGAGAATTAATTTTGTATTATAAAATTCTGTATATCTAATTTCTTAGTGATTGAACTAGTTGGCTTACGATCTACCGGAACATGGATAAGCATAACAGTTCAGAGATATTAAATTCGGATTTTTCGTTATCGAAAAATGCCAGTTCCGATTCATTGGATTCAGATTCGAAGTCGAGTTCATTGAATTCTAAACACGGACAGGACTCCGTAAGTTTCCTAAAACGATTAATTTATTCTCATCGTATGATATACCAGTCGCAGTCACTTCCTGATGGCTTAATAAGAGCAGACACACATTGAGTGCTTAAAGTGCCAGAGCGTTTCTCTGCTAGCTGCTGTTTTTTACAATCCGCAGTTTTTTAAATTATATTTTCATTTACAATTATGAGCAAAACCAAAACGGTTCACATTTGTCTATTTGTTAATCGTATACAAAATCAAAGGCGGAATAATGAATTTGATAAGGTTATTTAAAATTTCATTATGTACACTTTAAGTAGACATGTGATAACAGCCACTATTGGAAATCTGAAAAAAAATATTTATGTAACTTTGTGGTTCCAGGCACATGTCCTCGGAGACATCCAGCTGCTAGAAGGAGAGAAGGTGATGGGTGTGGCGAGGGACGTTACTTATTTGTGTCCCTACAGCGGTCCTGCGAGAGGAGTACTGAAAGTGACCAACTACCAGCTACATTTCAGACCCACAGATGCAACAGCCCTGCACAGCACACTGAGTGTGCCACTTGGAGTGGTAAGTTTATGATTACTTTTTATCATCATAATTATAATCTTTTATATCATCTCATGTTATATTCTAGAATCAAACGAAGGTTGTAACCCCTATTGTCACTTTCATAATATTATAATTTTAAAATGATAAATGTTAATGATTTCGCTTTCTTGGAGGGAGAAAAAGAGAAGAGAAAGCTCTTGGAATGTAATGATATTATTCATCATTAATCAATAACTCTATAATTCAACTCACATCTCAACTATAACTGGGACCAATTTATCAGTGTTTGTGAGCTTAGCTCTGTTAATAAACTCAAGGACAGTTTCATTATAAATTGCTATCAAATTCATATGAAGCTGTGTAAACATTTCACTTCTGATATGAAAAAAGTGACATTTATTAATATAATTTTAAAATAGCGACTCTGATGATTTAAAACCATATGATTGTAGATATACTGGCTTATGTCACATATTATGTTTCTTAGGATGACCTGATAGTTGACCTATATGAGGTCCCTTTTCATGAACTCCCTCAGATTGTAGTAAGATCTTAGTAGAGACTGTCGATACATATATAATCATGTGTATATGTCTCATAACACATAAAATATTAATGAGCACATTCATTTCTTAGCACTATATAGATAAATATCAATATATCTTGAAACAAGCTTCAACCACTTTGTGTAGAAATTCCAATGAGGTTTGACAGTTGTTATTTTACTATTGTAGCATACAACTTATAAACCATTCAAATATATTTTGTCTTTCTTTCTCTTTGTTGAATTTCGAATGTGCGATGAAAAAGCTCAATTTATTTCAGACTGAATAGTGTGTATGAGTTAGGTAAATTGTGTTCTTTGTTAATACAGGTGTCTCGTATTGAAAAAGTAGGTGGTGCCTCTTCGAAGGGAGAAAATTCCTATGGCATTGAGGTATTTTGTAAGGTAAATATTTATTGTAAGGTCATAATTATGATTCTTAATTTTGTTTTTAATTATGTGTTCTTTTGACTTTAAAAGACTTATTTTGCAGGATATGCGTAATTTGAGATTTGCCCACAAGCAGGAGAATCATTCCCGTCGTGGTATTTTCGAGAAACTGCAACAACTCGCTTTCCCCCTGTCCCACAGACTCCCTCTATTTGCATTTAGCTACTCTGAAAGTTTTCCTGAAGATGGTTGGCATGTGTATGAACCAATTGCAGAGCTCAGAAGAATGGTATGTGATTCAATAATTTGTAATTTTAGTATAGCATAGACACATTTAATTGTTTCTGATATTTTGGCACTGTGATTTTAGGTATTTTGAGACAAAAATACCCAATAGTAAGTTCAGCAGTAAATCAGAACATATTCACATTAGCAAACTTATTTAATACCAAACCCAAAAAATATGTAATTTCTGTTTAATATACTTAGCATCATAAAGATTGTTTGCATCATCACCAGTGCATAAGCGCTTCAATTTGGGAACTCTTGCTACATCCTGTACCTCTAGTTTCTATACAATTACATATTTCATTTATATTTGAGTTTCATATTCCGCTATCTTACAGGGTGTCAACAACGACATGTGGCGTATAACCCGCCTCAACGACAAGTATGAAATTTGCGACAGCTATCCGTCAGTGTGGGCGGTGCCCGCCGCCGCCAACGACGACCTGCTGCGCTCGGTCGCCACCTTCAGATCACGAGGGCGTATCCCAGTGCTGGCCTGGATACATCCAAGCTCTCAAGCCACTATCACTAGGTGCAGTCAACCTTTGGTTGGGGTGAGACACTTTTCTTAAATTACGCCAATGACTGGTAATAACAACTTAATTATGTTGTGTCTGTGTGTGTGTGCGTGAGTATGTGCGTGTGCGTACGTATTTGTGTGTGGGTGCGTGTTACTTGTGTTATTTGTATTTGAATTGGATACATATTAAATGAATTAAAACGTTAAATATACGTCTATTGAATTTGCAGGTAAGTGGCAAACGCAGCCGGGAGGACGAGCGCTATATCCAACTAATAATGGATGCGAATGCTCAAGCGCATAAGCTATTCATAATGGATGCTCGCCCAAGCGCGAACGCTATAGCAAATAAGGCTAAAGGTGGCGGGTAAGTTCTTTGTAAATTAACTTCATAAAATGAATATTATGAATAGAATTATGTGACCTTCATACAGTCAACTTTTTGTTCCTTTTTCTATATGTAACTTTGAACCACTGAAAAATTCTATTATGGATGAAACTTAATTAATACTTCAGTATAGCACTTTGTAAAATGAAAAAAAAATACGGTATATTTAAAAGGAATAAAACGTAGCTTCGCAATGTGTATATGTAATTTTAATGTACCACTTTCAGATATGAATCGGAAGATGCATATCAAAATGCCGAGTTGGTGTTCTTAGACATTCACAACATTCATGTAATGAGAGAGAGTTTACGGAAGTTAAAAGAGTTATGCTTTCCACAAATTGACCAAACCAGGTTAGTAGATATGAGTTATCTTCTAAGCTGAATATATTATTATTTTTAGCACACTATATATTCTAGTCGTTTACCAAAATATTTTAATGTATGTAATTGTCATAACATTTAAAAAGTATATACAGATCAATATCACCAGCGGTAATAATAAAATACTCTTGAGAATGTATGGCTGAAATTAATAAAAATATAAATTACTTCAATGCGAGAGTAGTAATATAACAGATAATAAGATCGGCTTAAATCAAAAACTACTGTTCTATGAACTATGTTATAAGAACAAAACTATGTAAATGTCTTCACTTTTTAGATGGTTTAGTGGTATTGAAGCCAGTTGTTGGCTGAAGCACATCAAGTGTATCCTGGCAGGAGCGGTACGCATCGTTGACAAGGTGAGTTGATATATATACAT
>DWEE01002774.1:0-11186 GCA_018245755.1 Parelbella macleannani
TTTAACAGAAGAAATATTCAAGACTTGTACATTTCATATTACGATTTAATGATGATTTTGCTAATTGTTCGCTTAAAATGGTTATATTTGTAAATCATTTAGGTTGAAACAGCTTATTTTCTGAGCCATTTTTACACCGTATTGGGCTGTTTGTTTTGTTTATTATTTAATTAAGCAGCATTTTTTAAACATTAGCATTTAGTTTTGTCTTAAGCTTAAGATTTAATGTTGTAATATTATGACAGCTATTTTTATGTTGACTGTCTCATTGGTCGAGTGATTGTAAGTTTGGCTGCTGATTAAGAGATCCTGGGTTTGATCCCCAGTTTAAGAACTATTCAGTTGTTTTTGTATTTTTTATGGAATAATTTTTATGAAAAATCTCCAAATATCTATTACCAGTATTCAAACTGTTTCTGTATAATTTTAACAAAATTGTTTGAGGTGTTACTTCTGCATATAAGTTTTCATATGCATTATTAATATTGTATAATTGAAAACTCAAGCTTCTTTTGATGGATTGTGTTAGATATGTGCACTATGCCCAACCTAGTCCATCAATTTATATTTAATATAGCATAGATTTCTATCTTTTTAATGTCCTATTAGTAAAGTTGTATACTCAAATCTTGTGAGATATTTTATTTCATCATACCTAGTTACAGATAAAGATAAATGTGAACTATAAGTATATACTATAATTCTTAGCCTGTCCATGTTAAAGATAAATGTTCTAAACCTGTTGGACATAAAAATATCCCATAACATCAATGTTTCGAGTCTTAGCATTGGATAACATTTTGGAAGAGGGGTAGCATTGGCTGTTTCAATAAACATATTAATTCTTTTTAATTTAATATATCACAATTTTTAATACCTACTGGCACATATATATTCATTTTAGAATTAGATAACCCCTAATAATTGTAATATTCATAATTTATCAAAGCCTTCATTCATTGTTTATAAAGTTATTGATCTCAAGTAAAATGTGAGAGTACTATGAAATGGTAGATTAAAAAGATCATTATTGATTATTTTAGGGTATCATATGGATAAATTGACTATACCGTATCATTGTAAATATCTATACAAAAAGAGTATTGTGTATATGTCACTACAATAATTTGATTGCATCTGATGTAACTCTGTAAATCATCTTGATGAGTTGCTTCAATGTAATCAGAGACATACATTAGTGTGTTATGCACTCTAAAGTTTTAAGCAAATGCCCCAGCCAAGGCTAAATATTGATTACTTGTTTGTAAAGTGTCTAAATATTAGGCTGCCTGGATTTCTAAACTTTGGATACAATTTGGAGACAATATAATACATTACCTAGAAGGGCTAATTACCATAAAAAATTAAATTTGAATTTTTAAACCAACATACTTAGAAGATCTTGGACATTCAAATTTTAGTGATAAAATATCACTGTAATCCTGTTTATGAAGTGAAGGTGTCGACTAACAGGCAAACATGGGATATCCAAAGATGTTGCAGCTTGTGCAAATGACTTCAGCAGACGCAAAATGTTCAGTGTATCTAATTGGCAGTTATTAAAATCAATGTATAACAGTCACTGGAAGTCTAAATGATTTAGTAACTTAACAATGGATGTTTTGCATGAATTTGATTATAGTAATTAAAATACCTAATTAAAGTCAAAATTCAGTAGATATGTTAACAAATCAAAATGTCTTGTCAATGAGTAATATCAGATTTAATTTATTAATGTATCACAATTCTTCAATAAGTCATAAATAAAAATCAGAAAATTAAAAAAGCGTTTATTTGTTACATGGACTAGAACCTTACAGCTTTCAAATTATTGCTTGATTAATATCTAATATAATCTCATATAAAATTATTTAACATTTTGTAATCTCATATAAAATTATTTAACATTTTGTTTTTAAGCCAAAAAATATGTAGGTAAGTACATTCACAAAATTAAGGTACAGTAATTTTTATTTATAACCTATATAGCACCAGTTCAAAATTCGAAAGTAGTTTTAGAGGAACTGTATTTTTATAATAATAGATAAAATAATCAAATTACCACAACGACCGCCAGATAGAATATTTTCACACAACATATTGGTATACATGTATTTACAAAAAAACATCAAAAACGTTAAATGATTTATTTATCATAGATTTAAGATCTTTCATACGATATATTCTCATATTTATAGGTTAGTATCCAGGTATCAATGTCGCAATAGGGCGAATGACGTAAAAAACTAATTCAATAGAATTCTTTAAAAATCTGACTTTTATAAGTTAAAAGTTTTCTAGTACATTTAAATCGCCGTTATTTATTAAATATTTACATTTTATAAATTATCAGCAACCTTATAAAGGTATTTAAAAAAATATTTAATAATGCCAAAATATCAATTCGTCGTTAATATAATGAAATATAATTTTTAATATTATTTTTATTATCAAACAGACATTAATTTTAATCAACCACCCCAACCCTCACAAAACAATATCGATAGGTACATATTTTACTGAAATATAGTAATAAATTTTAGATTTTTTTCAATAGAAGCAAAATAAAATATAAACACATGGAATCAAAAAAACCGAACTTTAAACAAATTAAACATGGTTTCAACAATTAAATAAACTAAGTTATACAGAATGATTTAGTCGCGGCTCTGTAAAATTATCTCTTCACAACATTTGTGATACAGCCTATTTTATTTCGGCAATTTATAGAGCCATAAAAAGAAAAAAATACAAAAAGTCCTCAGTAACATTCTAATATTAATGCTTGAACTTCTACATTTTTTTTCTAAAGAAGAAACCATAAGTTCAATACATAAATATAAATTTTCATAAAAGAAATGTATAATTATAATGCGTTACTAATTCATAAACATACAATGGCACACATTTTCTTTTAAATAGTCTATCACATAAAAGGAGAAGCATTTTATGTTTCAAAATACACAATTTTGTGACGATTGATTGAAGTAAATTTAAAAAAGACTGCCGCGTTGGTCGCTTGGTTGCAAGCGGAACCGCCGATCGAGAGGTCCTGGGTTCAAATCCCGGATCGGGCACTATTGGATTTTTCTAATTCAGAATTTCTAGTAGTGGACCCAGGGTCTGGTTCTGTGCCCGGTGTATGGCAATAGGCTCATCACCTGTTCCATGGGAGTTAAATGTAACTACTGAAACGTGGGCGTGTATTATACTTCTCTGCCTACCCCTTTGGGGATTACAGGCGTGATATTGCGTTTAATTTAAAAATAATATTTAGTAGGAACTTACATATATACAATGATGGTAAAACCGTTTTTGACATATGGTACACAGTAAATCCGATGTTATGAGCACTCTAAAATAAATTTCTTTCCACAATTTGTGACATATTTTTAAAACGGTTATATGTATAAAGCTTCAGAATACTCTCACATCTGCTTAAAACACTTGATTTGCTGTATATGTTATAATGCTATACATGTAATATATTTCTAATTAAATTAGCATAATAAGAAAATATTTTTGTAATTAATCTCTCATTACAATTATTATGGCAAATATATTTGGTTTCATTTAAGAATTTTGTACTACATATTATTTATAAATTTTATCATTATATAAATTCTTATAAATCGTTCTAGAAATATCTTCAAAATACTATAATCTACATATTGCACTACATAGATTATATAATAAAATTATTAAATGTATATTTGATATTGATGTTCTTTCAAATGCATATTACACTTCTTTCTTTAGCTTTATTTTCTAATAAAACAATAGTCTGTAAAATAAGAAACAATACTGAAGTTTTAAAAATATTTTTCATGAAACGTACCTCATTAAAGCAAACAACACAATATACTATGAACAAACAAAATCTATTAGGAACAGACAACAAAATATTTTTAAATAGATTTCGTTGTAAGTTACAATAGAATTTATTTTTTGATATTCAATCAACAATGCAATAAAATAAAAACACAACTTTCATTAATAATAATAAAATATAGCTTACAGAATTTGGTTCCATTACAAACCTTCCATGCTTGAACAGTCATCAAACAATCAAAGGTGACTATCTATTATACTCTGTGGCTTTTGTGGCCTGTGACGATTATATGAGAATAGATACAGTGAAACAAATATGTCAAATAAATATGTAACAAAATAGTATCAAATAAATATGTAACAAAATAGTATCAAATAAATATGTAACAAATACATTTTGTAGTCTTAATGAATTGAAAATGATTTTTATACATTTCAATATTTCTCATGGGCAGAGTTTTTTTGTATATACTAAAACGAGTGAAGTTTATATATATCGTTAGAATACCTTATTCAAAGCCCAATATAAAACCCAATGCACACACAAATTCAATATATTAATTTTCATACAATTTGTATGAATCACACACTCACACTCTTGTCGGCTCGCAGAGCACTGTGTTGCAATGAAAATCGCTGCGGATATGTGTACCACATATGTATATTATTAATTTCATTTGCCCTAACGGTATATTCAACTTTTATATGGGCCATTTAAATTAATACTGAATTCTGTATGAAATGTTGTGCTATAAAAATTATCGGTCCTTGTATCCAAGAGTTACAATTGTATCTAAAACAAACTAAAATCTACACTAATAGCAAAAAATGTAATGTGAGTATCCGAATGCTTTGTACACAGTTAAATGCAAATGTTCTAAGTCATTAGTAGTTAGATTGTGGTTAGGTTGAAATTGTGAGCTTTGAGAGCCATTAGTAAATCATTGTCGGTTAAAAACTGCTTAAATGCATCTAATTTCTTGAAACATATTGTCACACAACACGACTTTTCGCTGTTCGGATTGTTCGCCTTCGAGCAAGGCTTGTCTGAATAGGTACAGCATCCGCCCACGTCACCTGAGCCACAAGTACATTTCAAACTGCTCAAGATGGCCGTTGGCGTGAGATCCTCGCACTCATGAGTAAATACACCGATATCTTCCAAATTTAAATTTTTATGCCGTCGATGATAATGTAAAAAGGTGTTGTTATTTGTGTCCGTTGCCCTGCCGCATCCAACGGCACATTTCATTTCCGCATGATTGCAATTGCATTCTACACATGAACATTTGTCATCTCCGCATCCCCCCTTTGCATCCTGAACACGGTGTTCGCTGTCCTTGTTGCAGTCTTGACATTCTCCGTCTATGGGCTCGCACTTGCACTCAACACACGAGCAAATACCCGCATCAGCTGTCAGTTGTTCCAGAGGATTTCTACTTGGTTTCTTACCGAATATGTTCTCTGTTCGCACCACATACATATCGGATGGAGGTTCATTGTCAAATAGAAGAGTGTCCTCTAGAGCGAAGTCTGTGTTGAAAAGAACAGAGTTAGCCGGATTGATCTCTATGTTTTGTTGCACTCTAGACGGAGGTGGCGTGTTCAGAGACCTATCATCATTTGATTCATCATCATCCTTTAAAAACCTATCGATATCTGTATCGAGTTTGGTCGGTTCAAGGTTACTCACTAATTCACTATCATTGAAAACTTTATCACCTACATCGAGTATAGTCGGCGTGTTCAAATTGAACGACGTTTCCGACATGGGATTTGTAGTAGTAGCGACTTCAGGATTTAAATCTATATAACTTTGCATATGCGTTGGCACGAAAGTGGCCATTGTGAAAATGCTTTCTGGAGTTTTCTCTTTAATACTGACTGGAGTTTCTTGGATAGACGCTGCCAGAGCGGTGACATCTACCCACGGGGATTGCACTTCTATTTCGTTAGCTAAAGCCAATTGCATTGCTTCTGATTTAACTTCTATTTTCGAATTAATCATTGTCGCTGATGTAAGATTTAACGTTTCTAAATCGCTAACATCAACCCACGATGTTTCGTTTGCACCTTTTTTATCGTCTTTGACTATTCCGAAGGGCGACAGTGTTACGTCTAGGCTAGACAAGTCGTAATCTACAGCTAAATTGTTTGTATCATCGAATTTAGTAGTGTTAGCAGTATTGTCAAAAAGCAATTCTGTTATATCTACGTTGTTACTGGCTAATGGATCAACACGGGTGATATCCTCCAAACTGCCGTCCGTAGAATTAGATTCAGTTGTTATTTTGCCGAAGGATTCTAGAAGACTATCCCAGTTCATGACATCGTTCATCGGTTTTGTTGCCTCGTTCTTCACTACTTCCACAGTCGCCGTCTCGGCTTCAATCTGCAATAGAAATTTTACTGTTTTAACACTTGATATAGAGAAATATGAAGCACACTTTATTTAAGTACGCAAATCATATTTAAATACGCTGTGCAATTAATTATGGTTCATCCAGAACGTACTGGAACATTCTTATTACTTTACGATTAGTTACATTACTTTACAAGTACAACATTAGTCTGTTGGGCTGAGGGATTTCGGCATTATTCCTTCTTAATTAAAAAAAAGTCCTTTTACAATTGAAGTAACAATGATATTTTAATTCAGAAAGATTGTTACATAAAATCATCTGCAAAATAACCAGTATTACTATTATTTAGCAATGCAAATTTTCATTCACATTTTTTTACTAGTACCAAAGTATCGTATATAAGCACAATAAATAAATCATCAAATTAAAATTTTCTTATATACCGACAATTTTAATTTCTGAAGGTCAAGGTCATCTAATTTTTTCGACACTCTCATCATTCATTCCACTGTTGAAGTATTTCTCCACTATCGTCACCCGGTCATTGAATATTTCTCCATTACTTCTCACCTGGTGCTTCTTCGCGTGCGCCCTGAGGCCGGTCGCGGTGGAGAGGACGCGGCCGCAGGAGAGCGCGGCGCGCGCGTGTGTCCGCGAGCCCGAATGCGTGCGTGCGTGAGCTTTCAGATGGTGTGATGCTGTGAATGATTTACCGCACCCGTCTGTTCGACATCTAGAATGACGGCATTATGCTTTATCACATGCTCACACTCGGGACGAAACGAAGGAGAGAGCTATCTAATTTATTTTGCAAAACAAAGGACGTGCGACATACGTAGGCTAACACTTTTGAAAACCCACGAGATTAATACTAGATTCGTATAGTTCTATCTCGCTCTACCGGAGGTCGAATACATACATATGTGAATATCTAATGAGTGGGATTTTTCCAAATATTTCCAGGGAAGTTATGAATGTGAACCATAGGCCTGACTTGCTTTTTCTACATTTACAAATCTTTTCGTACTCGGTTTCTGATGAGTGGTACATTTACTAATAATATAAATATATACTAACTTGTATGGCCGCTCCTGCGTGTGAGTTCGAATGTGCTTCTTCAGGTCGCTCAACGTCGTAAAGAACTTCGTACAGCCTTCCGCCTTGCAATTGAAAGTGTCTCCGCTGTGTAACCTCAGATGCGCTCTTAACCTGCACGAAATAAATAAACCAATTTATAAGTAACACATATCCATTAATAAAAATGTGAATTCCTAGTAGCCTGGAATTTTGCTTGGAGACTTGTATTGTAACCGATATATGTACGTACCCATATCACCTCAGCCTCACCATTTATTTCATAGTGGGACATAAGTGGTAAATCGTGGGTATGTATTACACTCTTTCACTACCCCTATAAGGAAATTCGTAATTTTATTTTGTTATATTACAAATCCAGGCACGCGACAGCAATGACTATTTAAAATTAATATGCTGCGACACGACGGCTCTTTGAAAAATTTAAACCTGAACAATTTTCGGCCTTAGTATTGGTGCAGAGATGTTATCCATAATCCATATTCTCTACACGCAATAAAAGCATGAAACCTGGGGTACGACACTGTTGCGTTTAGTGACATAGGATGTGACGTCAGCGTATGACACGTAAAACGTCATGTACCTACTTAAATATCCTCATGACACTGATATCACGTGACGCCATATTTTTACTTTCTACCAAGTACGTATGTATACCTTTCTTATGCCGTTGGCAACATTTGTTGGTGTACGATCAAAGTCAGAGACGAAAGAATACGTAAATAAAAGTGCGACTAAGCATTTTTGCTAGTCTTCTAAATTCAAATTATGCATAATATAAATAAGCAATAATAATATAATCAAGTATATAACATCTGAAAGAAACGAAAGGGAAAACTGAACCTTTTAAAAACAATAGATAAATAATATTGGTCGTCTTGGTAGTAGTATCTAACTATAAATAAGATAAAATATACAGTGTTTTATATTTCATATAATATACGTGCATAATTAAAAAATAGTTAGGTTTCGATAAAAGTAAAACAAGACGACAATAATTAACGTAAATGAACACGAACATTACCGGTAACGTAACCGGTATTAACGTAACTGATGAAACGTGGGAGTGTACAAAACTTCTCCGCCTACCCCTTCGGGGATTACAGTCGTGACGTTACGTTTTTTTAAGAAAATTAAGATTTCGATGCGATATTATATCTAAATTTACGACAAAAATAAAATTTTTGCCATACATACATATATACATATTATGTAAACCGTATTTATATAAACAATTTCAATGTTACAACGCGTTCATATAGATATAGTAGCCAAACAAACAAGCACTTGGCAAACGACCAAGTAAATGTATACGATGAATCAAATAATGTGATTCTTCACTAATTTTAATTTTACTGACCACAGAATAAATTTATATCAGTAAGACAACAATGCCACGGACATTATTATTTTTAAAACCGTTATGCAATATTAGTCCGTGAGGACACTTGGCGATGGTATAATATAATCGAATATCATGGTTCCAACGGAAGGTGTTTCGTTTCTTTAATTTATAAAAGTGATTGAAAAAATAATGAAGACGATCAAGTAGCGAATATTTCTGCTGCTAATCAGCAATACACGCCTAATGTTTTCAGGACATTGTAGGATTTGAAACGTTATATACGAGTATATACCCCTCCTACGCAATAAAATCCTACGATGTAAAATGAGATTTAATATAAATGGCCCTGGGGTGCAATAATCTTATAACATCAGGTATCGCAAGGTTACCCCATTTCTATTTCGTTTGAATTATCACAATCAATAACACTAATTGCCTAATAAAAATTTTAGAAAAGAAACATAGGTACGTAATATTCACCAAATTATTTCTCTAGACAGATCAATGCACATCAATTCTGATTATAGATGGTATTTCGACATTTTTTTAGGTAGATTAATCTGGTCTTAAGCCTAAAGGCCTCACACATTCAATATAGGAAGTCTAGTCTTCATTTGGAATAATAAAACAGTAAGACTTAAATTATTTGGCAATATGATAATTTTACTGATCGTCATATAAAATACAATGTCATTCGAAATAATATAATAGAAGCATAATTATTATATATGGCTTCAGCATACACATATATATACATCCTATCAAAGAACCATTTGCGTAGATTTCACGTCAGTCCACAACATATCTACGCTACGTTCTATAATACACCTTTTATCGTTGCATCTGACAAATTATGACGCCAACAAGACAGGGCGCCAAAATTCATACGAATATGACATGCAATTCCGGAATGTCGCGTCATATCAATATCTGGCACCTAACTAATAATGTAAAACGTAAGACGTTACATAATAATAATAATAAAGAATCTCCTTTCGCAGTAACAACAAGATTTTGTTTGTACTGAAGTTTACTTAGCGAAGTTCATCGAATCTTTTTTTATGTTAAATATTTTTCAATGTGTCAATATCTTTAGTAACAAATATTTTACGACATCCCATTTTATTGCGACGGCTGTCATATGCATTTAGTACTAGTTCATCTATATTAAAACAACAGTTAATAAATGATTTATTTTTCCTATGCGCAATAAACAAATGTGTACTTTTTGTGTGCGAAACCAATACTTCTTTATGTTTGTATTAAAGAGTATGGATTGGATCTTGGACTACTATAACTACTCACCTAGAGTTCATAATAACAGCATAATATAAACTCACTAACCTGTAAAGGGTGTTAAAAGCCTTGGAACAACTCCCAATGTGGCACGCGAACGGTTTCACCTTCGTGTGGGCCCTGACATGTATCTTCAGACTGTACGATGTGAGAAATGCTTTTCCGCAAGACGGTATTACACATATAAACCTGTATTCCCCTGAAATGGCAAATAATAGAACGTTAATAATAATAGCTTAGGACACCTTACATGACCACAAAATAAGCGCAATCTATATGATGATAACTAATTAAAACAATACAATCTTTTAAAGACATACCTATATGGACAATATTACACCGGAAACGATTTCTACACACAACTAAAACTCGAGCCCATCACAGAAATATTTAAGCTGTCGACCTTACCACCTATAACTGCTAAGCCAAAGATGCTCGGTGGTGTAATCGTCAATGAACCTAAATGCTAAGTTACTGTTAAAGGATGTGCAAAAATGTGGAAGAGAGGGTTTAGCGTAATTTACTAAAACTCCATTTCATTTGACTGCCTCGTTCGTCGAGTGTTTGGAAAGCGCGATTGCTAATCGACAGTTACTGGTTCGAACCCGCGTTGTGTACTATTGGGTTTTATAATTTACATTATTTAGTAGAAATTTCTTGTAGTGGTTCGGAGTCGAGATCTATGCCGGGTGTATGACTCACCATCTATTTTATGGCACATAAACGGTAACTGGTAAAAGGTGGGAGAGTACTACACTCCTATGCCTACCCCTTCAGAGATTAGAGACGTGATGTTACGTTTTTTTCCACTTCCATTACCTTTATGAGTTTTCATGTGGGTCCGTAAATTGCCCACTGTACTGTATGTCCGCTCGCAGCCATCGTATTCACATTTGTATCTCGCGCTGTCGTCCACCTTTCGTCTGCACTTGTCCATGGCTGATTCTGATAGTGGCATGTTCTTTGGTACCTCTGGGAGAGGGTCATTGCACCTGGAATGAAGACACACGAAATAACTATTTGGCGACTGAACGCATTTAGTAGTAACCTCATAATAATAACAGTGGAATATTTAAAACATTCTAGAATTTTCTGTCTAGTATCCTGCTGAAGTCAGTGATACTCTGCTTCTACTCCAAGTACGTTTTCCAAATCCTGGCACAGGTCCTGAGAATACATAATAATAATAATAATAATCGACCCATTTGTCATTCCACTGTTGGAATATGGGTCTCCTCTCATATTGAGAGGGTCAA
>DWEE01002775.1:0-11185 GCA_018245755.1 Parelbella macleannani
GCATACTGTTAGAAATTCTGTTACTTTTCACGGTTTTGGTTAAAATTGATATCAGCATAACTTCAACTCAGATAAAGACACGGCAAGTCGTAATCCTTTTCCTGAATCGACTCGTAAATTGTGAACTAAGGGCTAAAATATTAAATGGGAGTTGCAAATATTTTGAGGCCAAGGGGCGGCAATTGAAATTAGTTTTTATGTCTATTGAAATTCGATAAAATATTCAGGAAAGGTAGGAATAAAAACATGCCTGGAATCACCTTTACCCGGCATACTTTTGTTCTAGGGTCCTCGACAAATCGTCAATGGACCAATTTTCGTTCTAATCGTACATAACAAAGGTACATTTAAACATTCGTTTAAACCCTTCCCACTTTGCCCTACTCGATCCCTTTATCCAAATAACAAGTAACGAACATTTCATATTAATAGATACAAATTTTTGTGCCCAAAGACGTATATTGTGATAAGTGCCGCGTTACTAAACGTCGCTACGGCCATCATGTTTCAGAAGAAATTAACCTTTAAAGTCTTTGGATTGCAGGACAAAATTGCCTGGAGCTGCCCAATTTGATACGCACTTACGCTTTTTAAAACTTCCCAACGTATATTCTCAAGGAACCACTTAGTATTATATGTTATTCACAAAGCTTGCCCTAGTGAGGGGAACAGTCTGTCGATAAATTATATATCCACATTAGACAGAGCGTTATGAAGTATTTTGTTTTTGTAATATGGGTCAATATAGTATACATATAATATATTTATAAAAGGCGTGGTGATCGATTGATTAGTGACCCAACTACTGATATTGAGGGTGTGGGTTCAATTTCTATCACGACAAAACTGTGTGCTGAGTACTGCTGTTTATTCTAAGTTTTAATTATCTATGTACATACGTTCAGATATTTCTATTATTTATTTTGTAAGCGGTCCGGTGACCATGTGGATAGTCCGACGAAATTATATATCTCAAATGCAAAATATTAGGATGCAACACTGCTGGTATGCTCGGTTGATACTTTCATAAAATGGTGACGAAACTACATCAATCTTCGGAGCTATCACAGTGTTACTGGAAAGAGTAGATTAATATATTACCCTAGAAGGGAAATATGCTTTCTGAGGCATGTCCGGTGTGAACACACCCACTTCCACGTAAATTATTATAAATGATCCACATAGGCCTGTCGGCTTATTCTGCTGAGTAATCGTGCTTTCAGGTATTTCAATAGTATTATTTTTTATTGTTAATAGAAATAACTCATTGCCTGTTCCTTAATTCGTTGGCGTATCTAGTTACTAAGTCGGTGACTGTAGGTTCGATTCCGAAATAACGTATTTCTTGCGCAGAGTGTGAAGTTTTGTTTTATATCCCGGTGCAAAACCTATTTATGTATGTATTTAGATTTTTCCATATGTAAATTACAAGCTGTCTGGTTATTTTCACAGATTGTATCTCAATCGGGATCAGATAGCGCGTACGAAATGTCCTAAAATATTATCATATTATTAAAAATCCCTCAATGTGTTTATAGTTGGTGTATCAGATGTAATTATACCAGTACATACTCGTACGTATGTTGAATAAATATACAATAATGTATACAAACATGCATTTTTTATCTGCAAGATGATGAGACTACTTTTAGTGAGTAAAGCAATAAATACCGCTAAAATACCGCTAAGTGTTAGCGTCAACAACGTTTATCTATTTCTTAATTACGATTATGAATAAGATTCCCTTTGGACTCCTGAACTATTCTTTGTATGGAGTTCTGCGTCACCGTCTGTTAATTTTTATCGACGTAACAATTCATCGATACAAGCCCAACACTATATAAGCTATCGCTCGCACAAAAGTTTACAACTCCATAAAAACGGTGAAGGATAAAATTTGTAATTCACGGCGCGTCTACGGGATGAATTTTTAATTATTTATCCTTGGCACTAAAGTTTTGCGTTCCATTTGCTTCGCTTTGAGCTAAAAGAGATTTGAAGTTTGATACCTTCATTTTTTTTTATTTCCATGTTAAAGAAAATACAGGTGTGATCGCCACCTCGTGCAAATCAGTGCAATTACATCTGCTTTGTAATTTGTTTGGATATAAAAGTCATTAACAACGTTAATGATACGACGATTTTTGAATATGATACTGGATTTAAATAGAACAACATACGCTATAGAAAGCAGAAAAAAGTAAGTTATTAGATTCTACAATTGGACATCAGTTCTTAGTAGAGGAAATGATGTAACATTGGCGCATATCAATCAAATGTCTGTCTACCTTCTTTTCCTATAATACCTGTGTGTGCTACATTAAGTAATAGAATAATCAACATCCATAAAATTTTAATTGGAGTAAAAAGTAGTCTCAGATATGGTACCATATCCGGTCATTACCATAGACGTAGGAAGTAGACGAATTCCTTTATACTCGTAAATATGTAAAAACATCTTAAGTATAGTAGTACGTTTTATAAGTATGTCAGAATATTTCTAGGACACTGCATTTAATAATTATAGAGCATTAACGGTCAGGCCTCTGCGGAGAGCGGGGAGAAAACTGTACATACCAACAGGCTGTATAGCCTTGCTCCAGACAGCCGTCCTTGTCCAATTTACAATGGGCTGTACCTTTGTTAAATTATCCGACTACAGATTAAAATTAGGGTTAGTTAGGTTTGGGGGTTGTATCATAAATTTCTCCGGGTGATTCGCCCTAATTCATCCTCGTAAGCCTTTGTTGGAACGGTGTAAAGTCCGGTAATTATATCTCACAGCGTTTCCATCGTTGCGTTCTTAAGCGTTTATTATTTAAATCGCAATTAGCGTGGTAATTTTTATTTCTTTGATAATTCACAAGATCCTTTTTTACTAAGCCATTAGCCGATTAAATGTAGAGTTTTAGAATGAATGAATTTTTGGTCTTAATAGTTCTAATATCTCTAGTTCTCCATAATGGCATCTGTGCATCCTTATTACATTTTTAATATGCGGACATGTGTTTAAAACTTTTATTTTATCTATATGTTTATAAGGCTTTCAATCACCGGACTATCTGCCTAGTCCGGCATGAACAGGCTGGGTGGAACACGATGCACTTTTGCTTGCAGCCGAATTTATTTTAATTATTATTATTAATTCTCTCCTTCAATAAGTCACACACTAAACACTAAACTTTATACTGAAATCGAAAAATCAACTGAGCTTGAAAATATTTCCGCTGTCACCGTAACTTAGGGCTGTCAACTGTCCCAGTTTCCGGGACGTGTCATAAGTTAGTGCAACAATTGCTGTGACATGACATGTTCATTGCAATATATTTCAACAAAAGTTATCTTCGCTGTAAGTTTGCTCGAAAGTCATGTATTGCATCGGATATAATATTCTATTGTATATGTTATAATTATTGTATAATAAAATAGTTACTAATTTGAGTCAAGTGTAAGAAAAATAGAATTTCCCTTGCTTTAAAAAACTTTGTTTCACTTTGCTACTTTTTAAGTCACTTTTACTTTTCAAATATACTCCGAGCGCTCGATCCCTGGACTTCAAGTTATGAAATGTCGCGCTTATGTCTTTACAACTGCACTTAAGTGGCTTGAAGAGGTCAAATCAGTACTTACCTTAATAAAAAATAAATAAATGTACAAGAAGGTTTTACGACACGTGCGGATGTTCGTTAAAAAAATGTTTTTTAATTTAACAGGCACCAATGCGTCATGTGTCATGTAATTTATTAGCTAAATAGAATTACGTAGCTTATATTTTACACGACAAGACATTGTTACGTTGGTCGAGTATTTGCAACCGTGACTGCTGCGAGAGAGGTCCTATGAGAGTGTTGAATGATTTAATGAAGCGTATAGTTCGCTCGTTATAATCTCTAGATCCACAATAGGGTTAAAATAAATATACAAAACTCTTCCCGTTCTCATATCTATCATTGATACTCTAACAGGTAGGTTAAGTAGTACCGTATACTCGTATCTAACTTCACAGTATGGAGGACAAATTTATTAATTTAAAGATCCCATTAAATGGCACATTTTTTGACACATCAAACCAATTCGCTGAAAATGTTTCACGTAATTAAATCACAACATTTAAGCCAACACACAACAAACAACTCATAAACACTAATCACACACACAGACAGTTGAGCCAAAACGCATCGTTTGTCTGTCACTCAATTAGTTGCCTGCGCAAATAATTGAGCTCAGTAATAAATTGGTCGCAGGCGCATTAATTGTTCAAAACATAGTGCGGTTAACAATATATACCTAACGGGCATTACTTATTTTTAATAAGCTGACATGTTGTATAACCCCGATATAATAGCCATAAAACAGCATTATTTCCGACATGCCATTAGCGTCTCGAACTTTTCCGCCCTGTCTTCAGTTAGGGCTGTCGACTGTGCCGGTTACCGTGATGTGTCATAAGTTGTTATAATGAAAGGAGCGTTACTTGCAGTTTTTGTGTAGTAAAAGGAGTTCCAATTGAGTAATGTTCGATATGAATTAGCAACCCATTGTGCATAGTATATTTTATATAACATGTACTAAATACGGACATGTAATACCCCAACATTATATATGCATATTACTGTATAGATGTTTATGACAAACCCTCGTTAGACGCTAATTTAGATAAATCGAACTACCCTTAGTCAAGACGGTTTTATCGAGTAAGTATTATGTCACAACACACGGCGCTAATGGTATCTTGCGACATAGCGTTTCGTCCTTTTGTGTCATAAATTAACCAGTGGATCTCGCATCTGCGTGGTGACTTGCGAATTATGTGATGAGATTCAATATTCTGCATAAACACCATGTATATTTTTGATTCGTTAGTTTTGACTGCCTATATTGTGTTTGTTTTGTGTCGACGTTTACTCGTTGTACAAACTACGAGTCTACAAGAAATACGAAAATGAAATTCAATTTCAAATTAAAACATTCATATCGCCATTAGAGTGAGTATAGTGATTTAAGATATAACTATTTTACCTGATATTGCAATATAGGCCGAGTGTTAAATTTTCTGCTTGGCATTATTAATATATTGTTCCTAATATACGTATATATATGTTTAAGACACTGCCTTTGCGATATTACCCTTTATTTAATTTTAAACGTTTATCACAAAGTTATCAACTGTTACCTTAATATTATATATAATTTTGATATTCTAGATGCGCGGTTTCATTAACATACCGGGAATTATTATTACTTTAACAAACAAAGGTAGAAAAAATATCTTCAATAAACTAATCGGTTTTGATAAAACCATACATTAAAAAAATCAGCGGACGAAGCGTACAATGAATTCGAAAAGTCGTTTCAGTGGTAATTGTGTACAAAACATTGGTACATACGGTCACCATAAAGCGACATGATACACATGGTCTGTACGCGACGATACGTGTACATTGACGCGATCAATCACATCGTGCAATAAAAACAAAATATTCATAGACCTACCACGTACGTGCAATGGCATCCAATGGCAGTCATTAGAATGTTCTGAGACCGTTATAACGCGATATCAATATCACAACGACAAGGAAATTGCTCACCAGTTTGTCGCGTGGAACGGATTTTACGCAAAACGGCTGTATTTTTGAACTGTAACAAGTTTGGGAGTATTTTTTCTGCCTGCGAAATGCCTTTGTGGTTTTCTCGCAGGCCGGTCAAAAACAGTTCCAATCTTTTCTCCCCTGCAGTACCAGTTGTAACTCTATTTTTGGTTGAAGGTTGGACTGTTTTTCGGAAACGTCTCTCTTGTTGGGCTTAAAGGATTCAACATGTATGGAAAAGAAACATGTTAAATTAAACAAATGATATTAAAAGTTTCAAGATATCGATTTTTAAACAATTGGTTCTTAAATATTGACAATCCGTTGAGACCTCCAGTTTCATATACACATCAATGACAATACTTGCTCGCCGATGGAGAAATCGCGACTAGTAGCGCGTCTGACTTGGAATTCCTATGTAGCTGTGGCTCGGAGTCAGGACTTCTGTCCGGTAAATGGAAATCCGCTCGCCCTCTATTCCGAACTGGGACGTAAACGTAACTGGTGAAACGTGAGAGTGTAGTACATTCCTCTGCCTACGTCTTAGGGAATTGCAGACATGATGTTACATGTTCGCCTTTGGAGGCGAGCTGATTATCAAGTTACTTGTTTCCAGGGCTGTCTAGTGATGCAATACGAAAATAATAAACATAAGAACAAATTTATAAAAGCTAATAAGCCTGCGATACAGGGGTCTATTTACGAAGAGCGTGAATGTAGTGATTGTGGAAGAGACATCATATCTGTAAGGAGAGAGACAGACTCTTTTCCTGAGCCGGGCATCGCCAGGTATTACAGCTAGTGATAATATCAATTTGAACAATAGGCGGTAAATTTTAATGTGAGAATTGTTAAATAAAATCCTCTATTTTAGTTAAGAACATTCAAGTGTTAAGGGCCAAGTTCGGAATCAAGTCGCATATCGTAGCGTCGACGATGAAATTCTACTGCTTAAATTAATTATGCATTTACTTAGGGGAAAATTGTTTCGAAGCGTATTGATTTTGTTTTAACAACTCAACAAAAGCTATTTACATAACAAACGGGGCGCACGAAAAAAAACCCGCCAAGTTCTCTAACGACAAAGTGTTTTTTAATGCTATTTGTTGCTTAGATTAAAAGCAAATTTTCCATTCGGTAACTAAGCGTTAATTATATTCCTAAGAACTTTGCGTAATTATTTCTTAGTTTGCAAAGTTTCACTCTTATAAGCTACTGTGATGTTCTTATTGAGTTTTTATTATATTCATAAGTTATTATAACATAATATCACACCTCTACGTTCCCGAAAAGTCAGACAGACAGAGGAGTGCAGTACATTCCCACGATATGTCGGTTATGATATACATACGTCCCATCATGGCATAAGTGGAGACGTTATTGCTATAGATCGGGCACAAATTCAGTTTCCGAGCTGCATCTAGAAATTTCAAGTTAGGAAACTCGATAGCACCCAACACGGGGATCGAACTCAGGACCTCTCAATCGGCAGTGGTGATTGCAACCATTGGACCAACGAGGTAGTAATTTTTTTTTAAGTACACATAGTACATATCTTCACACCAAGTCCCTAACAGGGTAGGCAGAGAGCACGGAGTGCTATATATCCCTGTCCTTGAAGACCTGCCGTGCTTCTTCCTCATTCATAAAGCTCTTCATATATGTACGCCGGTTTCGGAGACTTCTAACTCCCGTCAGTCAGAACACGACCTATTTGGTCGAGATAGGTGGCCTTGGTCTCCCTCTGCACTTGCATCCATCAACATTCGCAGTGTACATCTGCGTCTCATTCTTTCATCAAGAATCTTTCAACATGTCTGATAGATAAAAGTAAAAGTAATTAAGTAAATTTGGAATAATGAAGTAAGGAGATGAAAGATTGTATGGTAATTAACTAAGGTTTCGTGCGAACGATACCACGTGTAACGACTCGTTTTACATAAAAGTTTCGTGAGTCTCTTTAGAAACGATTAGACTAAACGGATTATCTCTCATTTTAATATAACCCCACTATGTAGTTTTGAGTTCATTCAAAATCCTCCTTCCCGGCTACGTATTTCGTATCAGAATTGAAAAACTTTTAAACCATTTATTATAAACTAGTGATTTAGAGGTTGTCGAAATTTGATCGTAATTCAATAATCTCTTACGTTCGAACGCATTCATGTTATGACGTCGAAGAATAAGTCTCTATAACACTTAACCCTGTGCCACTTTGTGATCACAGATTGAGTCTGGTATTGGCAATATGTATATAAATTATAATAAATGATTCATTTTATTTTAAGTAATATATTTATAATACCCGTTTTATACACGTTTTGTATAGCTACGCTCCTTTTCTTTGTGAACTAGAAATTTGCCTAATTTTACATTTCTCAATGCGCCCCATATACTTCAAAGGGAGTACAAAGGTTTCTCTTTAAGTATTAATACATAGACTAAATATTATCCTGCCTGCGGAAAATTTTGGTGAGAGTTGGCAAGTTCCGGAAATGTGCATATGAATTGTCAATTAGCGTTAATTTGGAACTGGTCGCGGCTAAATGATCGAACAAATTTGATACAGACTGTGTACTGTTCGTGACACGATGGCGCGACAATGATGTGTTCAATTTAAATTATTTATTCGGCTTTTATACTACGCGACTGATTAAATTCTTGTTGCCACATCATTATCAGATGTCGACTGATGGTTACAAATTGTTTTTGTTGATTTTATTTCACTTATGAGGATAATAACAAAAGTTGACTTATAGTACGTTATTTTATAGTTTAGTGGCAAATGACGCTGCTTTTTCAGCCTGGGGTAGTGGATTAAATTCCAATCTAGAATCAATATGGGTACAGTATGTGCAATGGTAACTGCGTGTAATTTGTATAATTTGGTAGCGGGCAATGATGCCTTTGTTCTGTAGAATCTGTAAGTCTGTCCGAACTTAAATTTAATTGACATAAATATACCTATTTGTACACTGAGACACGGAACAAATAGCTATGTTCATCATACAATATTCGTAGTGAGCGAAAATCGAACCTGGGGATCCCAGCTCAATTGATTATTGAATAAAATTGCTGTTATAGTAAAAAAAAATATTTGTAAAATAGTCTCAAACCGAGCGCCGCGGTAGCCTTGGTTCCCGAAAGCAAATTGTCGGTGCCTTCACGAGTTTCAGGCAAATTTGAATATCCGAACTCCATCCCTGCTTCGTCTATTTAATTACAATTGCAAAAAAGTAACTTTCTCAACAACGTTGGGGACAAAAAATGGCCACGACGAGAATATAATAAGAGCTTTATTTAAGATTAGGCGCTTGTGTTTAATGTACTTTAGAAGTTCGCCCCAAAGAGACACAGTGTAAGGTGTGTTTAGGCGAACTTGCCAAGTTTTTTCATGCGCAACATATTAATTGGAGAGTTTGCGAGGAGATTCTATGCTGTATTTTCTTAAGAATAGAGTTTAAATTCTATTATCTAGAATTATTTCTATTTTCATTTCTTGTTTCTCTGTACGTTTCACTTTATGGCATGTTTCTAAACAATTCATTGCTAAGTAGGTCTTCGTGCGCGCAGGTACTAATAATACGTTTTTTTCATTGGGACATAATGTGAGCGGAGTCTCTATTCATCGTGTATTCAAAAACGCCGTTGTTTTTTATCTCATATCTTATTTCACTGTATAAAATATAAGTATTTAAATAAGAAAAATCTGTTCTATCAGTGTCTTTAAACGTAATTAAGTCCGATATTATTTTTTTCTATAGGTACTAGGATAACAAATTTCTAAGGTGTTTTAAGTCTGTCAACCTCCACTTGACCAGCGCGGCAGAGTACGGCCTTAACTCTCTCATTATGAGAGGAGGCCCATATTCCAATAGTGGAATGATAAAAGTGTCGAAAAAAAATACTACTATTTTTTGAAGTTCGAATTTTATTTGATCGGAATTACTCTAAAGAAGGAAACATGTAAGCACTGATAATAAAGAGTTTCGACTCGGCAGTACAATTATCGGCGTTCAATTACCATAAGACCAGTTTAGCGTAGGGTTGTCACAGTGAATTGTAATTATTATACAAAAAAAAAAAATATTCGTTTATATCATGAATAGAGTAATCATATACAGTGCATAATTGAAGTGAGGTTAAAAAGAGAATTGCCATGTAAGATTACCTATGATCGATATTACAACCAAACTCTTTTGTTCCGCCAATGCCATTCTAACGCTTTCCCATTAAAATTATGACATATGTCATTACCGCATGAATCACTTGAACCTAACTTATGGAAGGCAATCATTTCCAGTTGATTTGAGTTATATTCATTATTATGATAGATAACCGCTATGTACTTGGAATGTATATGGAATTCATTAGGAACCACTATCATAATTTAATTCATGCCGGACCAGAGACAACCCTAGCTAAATGCGTTCCGTTCCACCCAGCCAATCTTCGCAACGGACCAAGTTGCTGATGGACCCGATTATAATTGCTAATTCACAGCCATATTAAAGTTTGGAACCGAATTAAATTTGACTTTAGTTTACAATACGGTTCGATGGATATTGTGTATACTGACTTCGTTTTAGCACTTGATGTGAAGTCTGCACTTGAGTTGGGAGATGCCAGGGAATTACAGATGATCTATTATACTTAATTTAGTATACTGAAGTTTTTTAAACGTCTTGTAAAACTAGCGAGGAGATATTTTTTGTAATTTCTAATTTTCTGTTAGTTTCAAGCACAATTAATGTTACAATTGCTCGCTGTTAGTGAGACCAGTGTATCATGTACGGAGCGCGTTAATATATTAATTACTATGTTAATGCAGAAAACGCGTTACGAAAGTGGCCTATTTCAGAAACATTTTTCTTTATTTCTTTGCTACGATACAGTGATAATTGGTACTGGCTTTTTGTGGATTTATTTTAAAAATTGATCTGGAATTTCGCTGAGTGTTTTGAACGTAACAGAGCAACTGACAACACGACGTAGTCAGAGTTGGAGTATCAATTTACAGAGAACAAACACACTTTAAATGTATGCACACTTTCGCGTTGGTTAAATTAATTAATAAATATATGATAACAAATTCAGTGACACTTCCAAACGTGCTTTATTTTAACATTAATTATTGAATACATACAGTTCATAGATTGTAAAATTTTATATCATTAACTACCCAGATGGAGAGCCAAAAATTTTCAACGTCACTGTAAATTTTATAACTTATTATCTGTTGATATTAAAGGTTCATTACATAGCTTTTAAATCTGCTACTACTTATGAGTAGGTAGTAATACTGAAAAAATTAGAAAAAGACGTTTACTATTTGATTTTCTTTACTCAGATTTTCTACTAGAAATTTCTAGTTGTGGTTCAGTCCTGGTTTGAGCCCGGTGTAGGTACGTAGGCAAAAGCACGTACTCCACTAGTGTACTTCACTAATCTGCCTACTCCCACTCTCTACTCTACTACTATTCCTTCTCTCCTACTCTAATCTACCTACTCTTATTACAATACAATACAATACAATACAATTATTCTTTATTGTACACCAACAATAAAATTGTGACAGTACAAATTTTCAGGGGAAC
>DWEE01002776.1:0-11185 GCA_018245755.1 Parelbella macleannani
ATGCAAATAACAATGACGTTATTGTTATTTGCAGCCTGTGAACAAACTTAAGACCTTTTAATTATAAAAAACGTAAGGTTCTGTTAGGTGACTATTACTAAAAATGAGATTTGGAGGACTGAAAAACTAATCAAACGACAGGAACAAACTAAACTGTATATAAATTCAACTATGTTCGAATAAATTCAAAACCAGTGGCCACACCGAAATAATAGAGGCAAAGCGTACCACAACTGTTATTATATCTATCACCAGTCCGTGTAGCAACATATGAAATTTCACGACAGACTATGGAATAAAACGTCTGAATTCAATAACAAAAGAATGCAATACTCCTGTCGCGTTTTCCAATATGAATATGCATGCCACCTGAAAGTGCAAATGCGGCAAACGAATCTTTACTGATGCTTCACGCGATAAAATCTTCAATGAGCTTGAACGATCTTTTACACGAAATATAAATGCGCTATCGAGTATGAAAGTTGTCGTGTAGCAAAGGTTGCCATATTTGTAAGTGTGTTTTGGTGTTGCTCTTAAAGAAAACGATTTTAACATTACTTATCATCGAATGGTAAAATCGGTATTACTATGATATTAATTATAAGTAAAATGATCATTACTGAGCCCCTGGGCTAAATCTAAGTTGATATTTATTTTCAATTTATATCTATAGAAACAAACTGAGATAAGCGCCCGTATTTAAACCGGATTGAAAGGCGAAATTGAAAGTCACTAGACTATCACTGCTTCTTGCGAATTTCTACCACAGCGAGAGGTTATTTCTTTCGTCTGTCGTGCACCATAAGTAGTGACGATGACAATCGAAAATCGTAAGCCTGTCAGATGAGTCGTCAATGCGACACCGCGCAAATAAAAATCTTTAATTACCCTCATATATTTAGATTTTACGGGTATCAAGATATTACTTAGATAATACAATAATAAAAGTAGAAAATATGTCAACAATGCGCAAAATACAACAATCAAAATTTGTAATATATGTCGTCACTGCATTATAATCATTATTGGTCAATCAATGCACATTTATCTATTTGCATTTTAATAGCAGCCACCGACAACTATTGCATTATGTAGAGACTAATTTAGAGAAATTACGCTGGTAGGTGGGTAATTAAGGATTAATTCTCCATGAGCGCAACACTGACAAGTGTCAAGACGTTACTCGTGTGCGGACCGTAATTAGCTGTTTTAGTGCCGCCACTATCAAATCAATATTCGTCGTGACACATTGTACATTATTCAGACTGTGCGGTGCGGGTTCTATAATTACACAGTTATAATGTACGTACTCATAAATAAGAACGTCTAGCTACATTTTGTCATTTGATTTGATATGAAAATATTATTGTGCTAATTGGAAATTTTATTCGAGCATTGGTCAGACTCTCAGTATTGTTCAATTAGGTGTTTCATGACACGGTTCAGACACAGTCCTCATAGATTATAATATTCCGGAATAGATCTCAAAATTAACTTAAGTTTTAATTGAGATTGTGCCTACGGTCGTCTCTTGAGATAGTGGGCACTTACTTACCCATAGGAGAGTGTGTGTGCCCGACCGCTCCTTTTATGACATAAAAAACTCCATTGTCTCATATTACTTCGATAGAATATGTGCATCCACTTGAACTGAAGTGTATGTAGACTTCAAGAGACGGCAATTCTACACCGACTGTAATCCTCTCGTAGCTCTTCATATGTACATGCAGTGTACTATTCTTTATTTGCACTGAACTTATTGTATGAAAGTGGAAATGAAAAATAATTCAATATTTGCTACTTTTAATAGGAAAGTAATAAATCTTACGGACTCCGCAAATAGTAAACTATTGACATGTTAAAATTTAGGTATAAATATAAATAACAGGTAGAATAATGCTGCTTTGTGGTAGAAATAGTTATAGCAGTGGTTGTTCCACATACAAATCTTGAAATGAGAGTTCTGTCGCTCCAAAAAATAGATATACAATTTCAGTAGTATCTAAGTTGTGTTCAACTACATTCGGCGGTAAAAAATCTCATTTTAAACTAACAATAGACAGCATAAACAATGCGATGTACAACAGTACAGAATAGATAAGTGCATTTTTAAAGTTATAGTATATGGATATCAAGCATTAAATATGAAATGTTTCGCGCTTCACTTGACTCGAAATATAACTTTAGAAAATAATTCTTAACATGCGTTTTCTGAACTAACAGTTCTTGGAACTAAGTAAACTTCATTACATTATAAAAGATTAAGTATCGATCGATTCAAATGGTATAGAACTTACTTTAAAATGCTAACAAATGCCGTCCGCCAATGTATAGAACAGCTGATAGAAAGATAAAACAATTTATAGATTTGCTCTTATGTTTTTCACGAGTTTTCTTTTTTTACATGATACAGCAAAATCTCTGATAACGTCGTAGTCGTAAGATGAAGTGGCCATACTGTCACCCCATTTTTTTTTCATATCAGATCTCTTGTATATAACACACGACGACAGAGCTTCGTGAGCCGTGCACCTTTTTATTCGCAAGTTATTTGTTACATTGTTGAGTACAAAAGATAATCTTCCAGCGTAATCTCACAATTCAATCAGTTGCCGAAAATGCCAACGAATCTTTGTTGTTTCAATGAAAATGATATCTCGACAAATTTCGATAGATCTCACGATAATCTCGTAGTACCTGCTTGGGGTAAGTGAAACTGATCTAACGTTAATAATATAATATCGCGAACGTTCTCGTATCTGCCCTTTTTAAGATTTATCATAGAAGTATCAAAAGTTTTTGTTCATCACAAAACGTCAATCGAAGGTTCGATAAATCTTTGCTAATGAAATTTCATAGAATACAGAATGTGTTTGTTTTTTATATGTATGAAAATTACCCATATGATATAATTAAGTCGATTATTATCGTTATTGTTACTATGAATAGAACATCGGATGAGATAATACAATTAATGGAGTCTCGAATTGTGCCCGGTGTTTGGCAATAGGCCCACTACCCTATCCCATGGGACTTAAACGTAACTGGTGCAACGTGGGAGTGTATTACACTCTTCTGCTTACTCCTTCGGGGATTAGAGGCGTAATGTTTCGTTTTATATTTTCTGTTTTCGTAAAAAATATGTTTTTACGGGGTTTTAATAAGACTAAATACCCCTTTAGAGAAATTCATGCGTGTGTTTATTTATGAAACTGGACTATTAGTTAACACTGCACGTGATGTTGTTTAACCGATTGATTTTAGCCAACCGCAGAAATATAGTCTTATTGCGTATTAAATACAATAGTAATAAGATTCTCAGTTTTCTAAAGGCGCTTGATGGTGCTATTAAACGCTTGGTGCTTAATGTAGTCCCCGAAGGTCATTTATACGTTGTATTATCAACGTTATTCCGACAGAAACATGACGCTAGGCGGGCTAATCTATAAATTGCTTAGTACTATATATAGGTCACGTTTATTTCACCTGAAGTCCTCCGACAAATAATTTTATAAAATATACACATGCTTTCAATGGAAATATTGAGTAATTTACCGTTGTTAAGGAAAGTTTTTGACCGTTGTTATCATATTCTTTGAGAATTCATGTTGGTCAACTTAATAATATTGGTTATAGGTACTCGGTTAGGTGTACTTATAATATTGATTTGATTTTCTTATAGCCTTAGAGTTGTTTGGTAAATTTAATTATGAGTTGTTTCGGCTATTAAATGAATAATTTTATTATAGTAAAATGATAAATAATTTGAATAATGAAATCTAAACAAAATCTGTAACTTACAATTCCAAATTACAAACCATTTACTATTCAATGTGTATTAATGTAGTGAACATGCGTGTCTCTTTGTTTGTCTTTCTTTTAAATGGCAACGTTCTTTTTGCATTGAGGTAGTTTTTAGAGTATACACGGACCAGGTTTTTAAGCCGGGAAAATGTTAGATTCCTCTGGGATTTAAACTTAGAATAGCTCTGACGAACCGATTTGTTTCAAATTTGGTATGAAGATAGCTTGAGAAGTAGGAAAGGAAACGAGTTGGTTAGGATGATATTCAACCAATCACAAAAATAGTGAAAACGGCATGAAAATTATTTTGTTTCAGCACCAACATAACCGCGTCTAACAAATAACGTTATTACTTTTTACACCAAAAAACTTTACGATTAATATCACAAGCTTTATACTAGTATTACAAAACTATTAGATAGTAATAACAAAATGACGAAATCGCAACGTCCCAGTGACGTAATGGGGCGGTTATTACAATTATGCAAACTTTTCCACAATACATAGCATTAATCATGGAGTTTCTCTTGGTCTCTACCGGCTACAAATTAAGATCGAATCACGGTGGAAGCTCACGACTCTCGCGTCCCAACAACTATTTGATTAAGTCCAAACGAAACAAAGCTGCTACTTCACTAACAGGTGTAGTTTCGGTATCGCAAAATCTTATTTAATTGAATGATAACAGCCGCAAGACACCGCGCTGTTTATGTAAATTTGATTCAGTTATTAGACCCTCCACAGACGATTAGTCAGTTCTCATGAAATTTCGAAACTCCACCTCGATGTTTCACTTTAGTTGATTTTCAGGCTGTTCGAAATGTTAGTGTTAAGCACTGTGATATTGGGATCTTACATTTTCTCATGTGATTCTTTACCCAATAAAGTTGAAGTTTTTATAATTACAAAGCGAGCTGTATTTATTGGATAAAGCTGTTTGGATGGAGCGCTATTTATTGGAAAAAATATGAAAAAAATACATATAGCTTGAGCTCGTTCTTCAACTCAAAATTTAATTTGATATGGAAGTTTAGATTGTTTATATTTGTATACTTTCGTCACGTAAGATAAATGCGTATTCCCCTCTGTGGCTTTTCTTACTCATATTTTTAATTTTCTTCAAATAAATAATTTGAGGTAAGGGATGAAATCGAAGGGTTTTCTTGATAATTTTAAAAAATATGTTCATTCATTACAAATTTCATAAAAATGGCAAATCAATAAAATGACGTATTCACTGTTGAGGTCATTCAACCTGCGCACGATTCTCGTCTGCTCAAATCTGAATACTCTCTTTCTATTGTATATGTAGTCTTGTGTGCCTGCGACTAGCATGATCTTCTCTCCCAGCGTATCCTTCACCTCGCACAACATTTTCCTTACGAGACGATTTATACAATTTCATACGTATCGCGAACCGCGTTATCCAATTATGTCCTAAAAAAGTAACTAAATATTGACGGATTTTAAAAATGAATTGTTAACTTAATTTCATTATTGAATTTCTGAGTTAAGCATATATTTAAACATCAATTCAAACTAGCATCTAATTCACTTATGACGAAACAGCATGTTTGGATCCAGCAAATTCCCAGCTGTATAATGTGACACAAAATATATGTACATCAAAGTACAATTTTACATTGTAACCTATAATAAATACAAATTACGGGGACCCATAAATAAGCTTTATCCTTTGTAAAGAGCTAAGTAATTTCTCACATAAATTTTTCTTTTCTTAAACTCCTCAGTGGAATTAGCATTGAATCCATTCACAGCAAAATAGAGCTGAATAGACTGTTTGGCGTCGGCACATTGAGGGCTGTACAGCACACGTCTGCTTAGATCACCCCATCGTTCGGATCGCACATAAGTGGCTACGAGTTAAATAGGCTCTTACCCACACCGCACTGAACGCAACTTTCCCGACTGGATCGGGTACAATTTCATTATAACTATGTACGAATCATTTATGGCGTAATTGAATTATATTTCCATATTACAACCTCACGAAACTCTAGCAAAAAGGTTTTAGAAATGAAAATCGAAGTAAGAAGGAAAATAATTTTACTGAAGACGTGATAACGACAAAGGGTTTTCTGGACTGTTAACAAAAAATTCTATGCACATTGTCGCGTAGGTACCAATTCCCACTCAATCCCTTTCGTCAACAAGTACAAACTTACGCGGCGCACGTGCGTCCGTATCAATAGTATAACAAATAGGCTGATATTTCGTCAGAAATAACCCGAATCAAGTTTCAGTACGAAAGCTTTTGTGTGTGGCAGGTGAAAAAGTGAGAGACTTGATTTATTCGTATACTGGCGCCGCCTATCGCCGGATGATTGAACGGAGAACGTGTTTATACATCGACCAAAGCGTGAAATATGACAACTGAAATACGCTTCGAAGTTTCTCTATTTTTAATAGTTGCCGTCTTACGATACAGGAGGCGATCTTATAAGACGCGGGACCGGCATGACTTGCGTTTAATATTAGAAATATCGAGGCGGGACGAATACAAAAATTTGATTTATGTCAGTATAGCACGTTGTATTGTTTCATACGATCTAAGCTGGGTTATTCTGAACCTGTCAAGCGCCTCCATTCCGTTATGCACGGCCGTACTTACATACATACGTAGCATTGTATTCAAATAAATTTTCCACTACGTACATAGGTTGTGCCGGGACATACCTACTCGTAACTATACTAAGCAACAAGCTCATGTAAACTCGACATTACTCATACTTACCGAGCTATGTATGTTTGAAAAAGTCTGGCAAGTTTACAAATCAGAGGAGGGGTTCCATACGTGATCGAAGGGAGCTTAGGTACATATTGCTTGCGGCGTTATTTGTTTATCTAACATGCTGTTCAAATGCTGTCATTATTATGCCATTACCGAAATTCCGTGTATTATCATTTTACCATATCAAGTTTATCACACAATATGTGTGTGAATAATTTAAAGAGTTTTTACATTGTTTACAGTATGCTTTTATAAATCGATTAATATTGTACAAAGAACCGTTATTAAAATCCGTGTTCGTTACCACTGATATGAAGAATAATCTCATGACATGGCTTAGACTCTCAATATATTTCTAAAAGTTAGAGCTATGAAAACACAACAATAAGTACGTCCGGCTCACAAAACCGTCCCCCGGCGTAATAAATTAGAAATAGGCACAATCAGGCCAGTAAACTAAAATCCATAAAATCCGGCACAATGAACTTGGCCTACGGCATTACCGCGTGCAAGTAATAGGGTACTTGCTATAATATGTGTGGCTGAGTGTCGACAGCCGATATTGACTTTGATAAACGACCGTCAGTGTCGCCCTACAAGAAGCCACGTCATATACTTTGGTGCATTGCGGTCTACATCTTTTTTATGGAAACCAATTGGTAGAAACTTGCAACACAACTGACATCTTATTTTGAAATTTTCTAAATTAATTTGTTTTACATTCTAATTGCTTTTTATTTTGAATTCGTTTGACAAAATTTAATTCATGTATATCACTTTGAAAGAATTCAAGGAAAATGCTACAAGTACCTGAATCACAAGCTATTAAGTCAACCAATCTCTTTGCTTTCTTGTACTCTGATGATGACGAATTTCAAGTCAGCGTTCTGGTCACATTTGGAGGCGATCTGAAGTTGCAAAAGAGGTGAGCAAATATGTGTACAATAAATATTTACTAGCTGATACAAATACTGATAAAGTTTGTATCATTTCAGCGGCTTTATTTTGTTTTGTAATATGTTCTTACTATTCCAGTAGAACAGACAAAAGTAGTTTTTACAGTCGAACAGTATAACTTTTTTGATCTTCACATTGAAGTAACGCAACATAAGCATTGCTGTCTTGCGGCAAAAATTATGTTATTACCTCCGAACTCTCACAACGGGTTCTTTCCATCGGTTATCTTGCAACCCTACCCTTGTTTACACTCTATCCGCGTAGGTTTTATGACTACTAACGTGATATTACGTCCAACAAGAGTACTTATGGTAGTCCTTTATTTGTCTGATACAGTGTATTGCACGTAAGTGGGGTATTGTAACTATACGCAATCGTATACTGTTACTACCTACAATATGCTCATAAAACTTACGTTTTGTGTTTATAAAAGTCAAAGTTGTATGGAGTTCGGATTCTTCATTCCTGTTCGGTGTATGGTAATATACTCACTACTTATTCCATGAGACGAATAACTGCTCAAAGGTGGGAGTACTACTCTCCTCTGCCTCTCGTTTGGAGTAATAGAGACGTGTTTTTTTCATGATATGTTATATTTATTAAAGTATGTTTATAAGTGTGTCAGTATATTATATTCAACTTACGCTATGTTTAGCAATACATTTATATACTGTAGTCTGGTAATTACGTAAAGTAATAATATCACTTAACTTGTACATAAATTTATTTGTATATAGGTAGGTACATATTGTTCTGGACACTACATTGGACATATTATTTAAGTTGAAAAACAATGAACACAGGCGTGTATGGGCCGCGGAGGCTATTTAGACACTAGACGTTTGCTGATTGCTTCCATGACTTTAAAAGATAATGAAAAGTTTATTCTTCTCAAATAAGCAACCGGGTAGTATTAACGGATAATACAGCTGATAGTGTTAACGGATAGAATTAGCGTAGCGGACCGTATCAGTGGACAGTGTTAGCGGATAGTAGAAGATTTAATATGTGGTAATAACGACTAAGTCCAGCTAACGAGCTTCTGTGTGTTTCCGTTCGATATTATGCTAATGCTGTCAGCACGCATGCTTCCGACCAATGAAAACTAAGCACTGCCAGTGTACAGCGTTTGATCTCATATAATAGTAAGATTTGCAAGGTGCAACGTGGACCGGTTACATCGAAAATGATAAGCGGATTAACCCACCTACTAAAATCTGGTGTCTCAATAACTTGCATAATAACAAAATTTAATATTACGTTCTATCAAACTGACATAACTACGTATATACAAGTATATCAATGTATTGGTACAGTGAAAACAGCTATCAAAAGTATGAATGTTTAATGTAAATATTAATATATTTGCTCTATATGCTACAAATTTTGTTTGAACTTAAATATTGTGTATTTCTACATAAGTATTTCTAATATTAACTTGGTAATCTGAAGCGCGTGCATTTAGGACTAAAGCTAGTTTACGCAAATACTGAAGTATTGCAAAAAATAGTCCAGATAAAGCGAGGGTTTACTAGCTTATAAAATTATATAAACGGCACTACTGGCAACGATGATTATGGAATAATTGAGATGATTAAGAAGTAAAAAACTTATGCGAGCATTGATGCGCTTATATATTCCGAGCAATCTGTAAAATTGAACTGCGTTAGAGTTTTCTATTAATGTGTCACAGTTGGGCACTATTCTCATCATCATCATCAACCTATCTTAGCCTACTGCTGGACATATGCGTACTACATTACTATACTACTTTTGCGGGAGCTACTTTTCCCGCAAATGAATACACCAGCCCGCTCCAGTATGCACTATTAGAAACATGAAACATTGAGAGACATTTTAAATATGATTTTAAATCCTATGAAGGTGATGCTATACGATTGTCACCTTTATGTATCAACCAATATATTTCTTGGAGCACAGTCTGACGCTAAATTGAATCCACCTAATGAGAAAATTGATTGATGATTAATGATCATGAACTTAGTCATTCGCATTTCTGATATCGCATGTCAATATACAGTAGCTATGTGTATTAACTGCGAGGAATTCTGTAACAGAGCTGATAGAATCTTAGATACCTTTATGATTGGCAGGCTTGCAATCAGATAGCGGTTATGGAATTTCCATAATATTGCTAGTCCACACAAAGTCACTCATTAGTTACACGAATCCGTTTATCGCGCGCACATTTCCGCCTTTAGATATCAAATTGAACTGTTACGTCAGATTACCGTCTGTGCCCTAATTCAAGTACACCCACTATATTCACAATAGTACGACATTAAGAGTTAGTGGGAACCAAAAACCGTTACTGCTATTTATATCTGGGAGCAAAACTGGAGGAGAAACCTTGATAGAAATATATCTATTACGATAAGTCTAGTTAGGCAACATCACACTCCTATTACATGGCAACAATTAGTGCCACATGTATTTAAGTATATGGTTGCTCCTATGGACAACAGGCGTACATTAAACAACTAATATTATTTGCTTTAAAGTCTACCAACGCTCACTTGGCCTTAAAATAACAAGTCAATAAAAAATCTGATTGAATTCCTAGTAAAATATAACTAACCCTAGATAAATATTAATAAATTATTAACTCTAGAAAACGATAGATCTGGACACACTTTTAGTATTAAGAGCCGCAGTGATCCGATGACGATATTCAATGTTATCAGTTCGAGAACATTCCAGAAATATCCATTGTTATATCTTCATGAATACTAACCTTCATCTTGTCATTGTCATGTCATAAACAGTACAACAGACGTAGACTATCCTAGCATAACAGAATCACGTTTAAACTAACACAGATAGCCACTACGTATGAATGTGTCTGTAAGTTAGTATGTCTCCACAGAGCAACAGATATTTAAAGATACCTAGTAGCACAACTTCAAAAACTTTACTAATTGCAACCATTAAGCTGTACCAAATCAACGAAAATAGCTTAGATACCACCACCACACAATGCTTCAGCTTAAATATGCCAGGTTTTACCGAAATTATATTTATGTATAAAAAAACCTTTATAATCCAAATTCTAGACACCCAGGACACTCCTCTCTCCCTAACTGTTACAAAATAGTTCATATGTCATAATTTATATAAATGTAGTGTATAAATTATGCAATTGTAAGTGTGTTATTAAACTGTCAGGAACGCTGTTACGTATTGCATCATGACATTATGTCCATTATATAAAACAAACGTAACTAAACTCGGTATGAAATCGTCTCCAAATAATAGTAACTGCATATCGTTCAATTGTCGATAATACACCGTTTATGAAAAGTCCTTGTTACGACAGCATGCACGTTTTATCGAAACGTTACAGGCGCTCGACCGCAAAATAATCAGCAAATCGAACTATCCAGCCAGTGCAGACCGAAGTTGCATAGAGAATCGGTATTAATTCGCATTGAAAATTGCACGTTTACCGGTACCTATTATTTTTGAATCGTTCAATCATTACGGTGTGATGCGGATTTAGTTATCATTATTTATTTTTATTCAAATCTCTGTGCCGTAATTAGAATGATCTAATTACGTAACGTAAGATCACGCCTGTAATCCCCGAAGGGGTAGGCAGAGGGGTGTAATACACCCCCATGTTTCACCAGTTACGCTTTAGTCCCATGGAAT
>DWEE01002777.1:0-11184 GCA_018245755.1 Parelbella macleannani
ATTTGTCATATCTGGATATAAATGAGTAATATTTTGACTCGTGGACTTAATTTTTACTTTGTTGTTCCATTAGTTGTGATTTCATGCATTCATGAACTTCGTCATTTTAAATATACCAACCTGATATAATAGTATTTAACCTTATATGCAAATCTATCAAAATTATTACAAAATTAACATGTTTGACCTGTTGGAATCTCGCAGCTACATGTACCTGTACATGCAGTAGGTACATGTGGTTTGCGATTTTTAATAAATTTCCGTCATCCTCCAATGAATATGGAAGAAGTTTCGTGTTTTCGCTCACCGTATGAAACTATTAATTCTTACGGCAAGATGTACGTAACTGGAGCATAATAGAATTATGCTAAAAATATAAATGGAGCGTATGTGTGGTGTGGTGGTTTTAATCTTAGCTACGGATAGCATCAGTCGCTACGAAATTGTGTGTTTCTATAATTAATTAAATATCACTAACAATAAGGTTGAAGGAAAAGATTGCAGAGGAAACATAAACATTCTAAATATCTTCATAATATTCTCTAAGATATACATAATTATGTCTATTGAATCGAATATGACCAGTGGTGTAAGGTACAAGGTTTTGAGAGCCGACCCATGTGTGACTTTGGAACGATAAAGCGTTAATATATGTATGTAGTTTCTGAGGACAATTTCAGAATTAAAAAGCAAAATAATAATAAAAAGAACCGTGAATACCGTTGTTACTTAAAACTTAAATCGTAACATCAAGCCTGTAACCCCGAAGGGGTAGGCAGAGGAGTGTAGTACACTCCCACGTTTCACCAGTTACGTTTAAGTCCCATGGAATACGTGGTGAGTCTATTGCCATCCATCGGGCACTATGCCAGACTCCAAGTCATTACTATAAATTCTAAATTAGAAAAATCCATTAGCACCTGACCCGGGATTTGAAGTCAGGACCTCCCGATCGACAGTCGCGCTTGCAACCACTAGACCAACGAGGCAGCCAATAAGTCAATAATAAAATAATAATGTTATTATATTCACACTTTTAGATACATATCTAGGTATACATTACTGTATCGTTTTTTTTTGCCTAAATATTCCGAACTAACTGTCACTAGCTGATTCACATAAAAACCACATCGAATATTCTAAGTAAAATATAGTCATTCGAGAAAGCAAATTTACATGTAAGTAAGCAAAATATGACTAATATTACGTAGCAACAAAACAAGATGGCTATGTGGAAGTATGACTATAGCATTACATTATAATTGAATTAATAGTTTCGTGATTTGAAATTAAAGAGCCAACAGATACCTACGTTTTTAAGACTCAATGATCTTCAATTGAGTCTGCCGAAGTTTATGTACAATTTACTTACATTTATATGCACATATTAACGGCTGGAGTGACTATCTACCACCAGGTATTCAGTAGGACTATTTGTGATTTCTATAAAATAACATGCAGAAAATGAAAGCATAACCAGTTAGAAGTCATGGTACAATTCAACCTATAAAACAATTTTGTCTAAGCGAAGGTATAATTTTTGAGTAACGTTAGATTGTTGGTTGTAAGATTACTGTCAAATATATACGTTAATATGCTACAGATCAGGCGACGAGAGAAGCCGTTTTCTGAGATCACCTGCCCGCATGCCCAGCATGGGTATTATGGGCAAAATACTATGTCCAGCACTGGACGTAGATAGGCTGATGATTAGATGTGATGATAAAATTCTATCGTGTCAACCCTTACAGAGTTCGGATCACATTCAGGGTAATAATGCTTAGAAGTGTCTATGAGCATGCGAAACATATTAAAATTGTAGTTTAACTATGACACACGACTCTCACTTGATGAAGTTGAGTACATTTTGAAGCTTATACATTAGGTACTGGCTATAACGGTGAAGGAAAACGTGTAAGGACGTGTAAAAACTACAAATTTGCTTGTCTGCACTATCTTGTTTGGCGTGGTTGATAAAATTTAAATTCTTTTTCATTTTGAGTGAAAACTCGTTTTCAACAATGCAATGGAATGGAATGTAAGAATGGAATGTAAGAAGAACTGCTGATGATGAAGTTGAAATAATTTCAGGACACTGTAATTTCCCAACGAAATTCCTAATCAGTTAAACTACTAACCTATGCGAAATCTATTCAAATAGTCCTAGCTCAATACTTTTCTTAAAACTGCAAAAGCCAAAAATGCAAATCGTAGACAAGACCTTCCAAAAAAATCTGAAAAGCGAAGCAGTATTTTCGCACCAAATCTTGGTAAATTACATGTGTAAAATGAAATCAAAATTCAACATAATGGTATTGTAAATAATAAAGTTTGTATAAAACAAACAATCGTACAAGCTGTTACATTGACGATTGTTATGTCATCGTTGGAATTGTCAAGAATTGTCATTTCGCGTCACGTTTTGCCGCCATATATGTGTGTTATGATAATATCAGCATAGATCCAGTAGCCGTTATCTGTTGGAGGAACACTTGTAGGCTTCTAGGGCGACCAGATTTATATGCGCATCAAAGTGCTCATACAACAACTAGTTATTTATTCTAAAACTAAACCAGTAACTAATGCGAGGTCAGATCAGCATTTTAGCGCTTTAGCACGGAGAACGCTAATGTTGAATCCACGTGTAAGATTGATAAGAAAAAATAAAAATGTATGTGATATTTATGAAGATGAATAGAAAGCTTGTTACATTATCCTTTATTGAGGCATTCGAGGTGGAACAAGACGGAATTTTAACACCGCGTTCTGTCTTTTAAAATAAAATGTCGCACTGATTTATATATTTTAAAAAATATTTTCTAAGATGTGTGAAGTCCGCCAATACACACTTGGTCAGCGTGGCAAACTATAGGATTTACCCTCTCATTTTGATAGGAGACCCGTGTATACTGGTAAAACAAATAATATTAATATGGTATCTATTTAAAGAAATTTATTGGCACTCGTATCGTACGTCACATTTTGAAAATTATTTAATAAATATCACGAATTTGATATACAACTTCGGAATATTTACTACAATGTGTAAGTACCTATAAGGAACATAACTTTCATTTTAATTATTAATTTTATTATTAGTCTTATAACTGTATTTTTCCGTTTGTGGTACCAAAAAGGAAGTATTGTTTTATAATTAACCACCATCAATATTCCTTTTATTCTATTCATACACATATTTCTCCAGATTTCCTCTCACTCTCTAGTTGTTCTCTTTTCTAATGATATCGTTGCTTGGTCTTGCCATTGTATTGGCTAACGTGGAATTCGATGCCTAAAGCACTGGGATCGATACCAGCGATAGCCGTGGCAATGGGTCTGGCCAACGCTACGCCACTTTGCGCAACTGCTGTCGCCATCGGTCTCGATGCAGCTAAGCCATTCTCACCTATCACTGCTAGACCTGAAAATTTAAACAATTCCATTAAACGCAAGTGAATGTGGGAAAGAGAACAGCTAATCATACAATATGACAAATAAATTAATCATGCTCCCTTACGTGCAGGTCTATAAATGCCTATGTCTGTACAGCAGCGGACGGTCTGATGATGATGATGTTCAACATTTTTACAGGCGTTCGTTTAATAGTAGCTGATTATCTCTGAACTCTAATTTAAGGGTGATTAGATAATTTCCAGGGAACATAGTAGAAGTTGGCATTTTGATAACTGAAAAGACAAAAGCCTAATTTATGAAGAAACTAATGTGTTACTACAAAGATTTTGCTTTTGTTATATTGATAATATTATGATTCCATTAATAGACGGTATGTATATCCTTTTACATCCTGAATATCCAGAATCAAATTATTGAGATTATCAACATATCCTACGAAATGTGAACTTTCGGGTAAAGAAAAGAGAGACGCTGTTATGTATAATAATAGAAAGCTTCTACGAGAGAAATCTTGCCCTGCCATATAACTTACCAACAGGTTTAGCTTCAGCTATAGTTCCGCTGATCTCTGGTCTGTCACCAGGTTCTTCAGGGTTGTCGATACCGATGCCTTCCTCACCAACCTGGAGACAGAAATATTTACAGTTGAAAATAATAGTGTTGGTTCTAAACTTGTGTTATTAATATGAGGTTGAATCTTTTCTTTGCAATATTTTGCGTATATCAGTATGTAATATCTCTTGAATGTTATTGTCCTTGGGGGACTCTATAAACTCAGTATTTAGTATACATGTTAATGATATTTCCCCTGTAGCTGTTGAACGAGCAATAGTTTTCTGGTATAATATTGCATTCTCTTATAATATAAATAATTGTACAAAACGAGTACGATTTATTATGTTGCATGTTTTGCTATGTCGTATGCTGAAGGTTTTTAAATTTTACAGTGGAATTAAAATGTAGAATTGTATGGCACTCTTGTATTTTAAATCACATAAACAGTCAAAAGTATTATATTTATGTATATGTATATTTGATAATTTAAAAACACGTCTTTTATGCAGGAACCTTTGTCTTTGCATGCTGAATGCATGCACATTGATAATACTGTTTAAACGCCTTTAATTGTTCTTAGGGACAGACCTAGCCAGTAATATGTATATTGAAAAATCTATCGTATAGAAATCGTAAATGAATAAATTGTGCTGTAAAGTAATAATTGTAGACCAATTCATTGATATACTTACATCTTCTTCATCAGCATCATCATATCTTCTCAATGTGGCGTTGCTTTTGAACAGCATGGACACATCATCTCCCACTTCCTCGATTAGTTTTATAGTATTCGACGCCGCTTCTCCAAGAGATGTGAGCTGGCTCTTGAATCTGGCTTTATCATTCGCGCTAAGAGATCCAACTTTTCTTCCCAAATTGTTAAGCCTTATCAAATTCGTCGACAGCATCTTCAAGTTTTGCAAATTTGCTGCCAAAACTCTTGATAGTAAATTATCATTGCTGTTCTTTATTATATTTTCACTACTTATACTTTCTTCTGCTACGATTTTTTCACTTACAACAGTTCCTCTATTATCTTTTTTTACTTCTAAGTATTGGCCCTTTGCGCCACCATAGAAGGGTAGATATTGAATTGAGGCTCTGTAACGTAAAATTTCAATTTTATGTGAAACAAGTAAAAGTCAATTTAATAGAAAAAGCGGCACAAAACTAGATATATTAAATAGTTGAAACATGTTTTGGACAGAAACTTTTTATGGCGTTTAGCTTAAAAAACATTTTATTGAATATCTGTACTACTTTATCTCGGTAGATATAGTGATGGTCTATTTATTGGTTGTGATTCGCCAACCTCAAGGTCCAGTTTTTAAATTGTAACAAGTAATTCTGACTTAAGTAATCGTAATAAACGTGCATGTTTTAAAATAAATTTCGGTATATAATTTTATTATGTACGAGCCAGTTACTAAATGTTTAATAGTAAAATGAGCAAGTTTTTTAATACATTAATAAAAAGCAAACATAGGAATAATAATTATAACTTAACTTAACGTAAACATAGTAATAATTATTATAAGTTCTTATAAATATTTTATTGTAACTGTCAATGTTAATAATATGTATAATTAAAGACTAAAAAGAAATACTACTTGTTTATCTTATTAGTTCATGTTGTACGAAAATTACAAGATTAATAACACACTCAGTAGCAATTATATTCGTATCTATAAAAAAGATTCAACGACAACAATAATGAGACTATTTTCTGGTTTTTGTACATCGTCCTGATTCAAAAATTTATCAACTAAAATTGCTTTCAATTTATTTAATTTGCTATTTACATTCTCCGTTACTATATTAACAACTGATATAATTAGGAAATAAACTCATTGGCGGTGACCAACGATGGCCGTGGCCGTGGCTGGAGGCATACCAAGATAGGTTAAATATCTTAGAGGCTATATAGTATCTGATATGCCCTATGTATAAAATACGCAAGGTAATTTTTTTGCGAATTTACGAATATAATTTTTCAACCCCCATGACCTATAGCGCATGCAGAGCTTAAATCTAGAGAATTTCGCATGTTTTCTACAATATATTATATTATAGCTATAGCAAATTTGTAAAGAGGGTGTTAAAGATGGGAATGATTTGAACTGTAGACCAGAACACTTATTTTTTAAGATTGATAGACATATAGTCATTGGTAAAAGTCATTCGGGTATGGATATCTGAAGCAATCGAAATCTAAATATTATTGTAAATAAAAAGCTATCTGTTCAATTTAGCAATGCCAGTGACGGTCAGCTGTTGGACGGATAATGAGAAGTAAGTATGGGTGTAGCTTTACGAATATTGATAGGACAAAAGCGAATTAATTACTCGCTTTAGTTTGAGAATCAGAAAACATTCTCAAAGTTACAGAAATAGTTGAGGTACTATAAGATAATGACACTGGAAGAACTAACTTTGAAATCAAACGTGACTAGAAATTATCATTGGGACAGCTCTAAGTGCTATCTGCAGAGAGTTTAAAAAAGATATGAACGTATGTCAAAATAATATACAAAATGGATTTACCACTAGATGCAAATTTAGAGATAACACGAATGGGGAAGTGTTAATAATTTAATAAATAACGCTTTCTGATGATATTTTTTCTTATTGTACACATTATGATAGAGGTAATTGGCATAATGTCAACGAGGATTCATTTAAATGGTTTAATCACAACTGGCTAGCTTAATTATATTATACTGTTGAAACGTCAACTGAGGTAAGTGCTATAAATGGATGTACTGGATACATAAAAATTATTTTTATATCTGTTTTATGATTCTGGTATCTGCTTTTGAAACCTGTAATGGCAGGACCGTCAACCGTATCATCAAGTGTTTCGCACTTGATTTCTTTTTGAGATTCTTTTTGCGAAGCTCTGACTAGTTAGCCTTGGTGTGAATGTCACATTTTATTGATATCACCTACATAAGGAGGCGAATAGGGTCTATTATTATACTAGTAATAAGAAATTTCATAGGTAAGGTTGTATGTTATCAATTCTATCGATATTTAACTGGCCTGTTGTTTAGGTATTTAGTGATCTAAACTACTGTATCGGTATGTCCTGTATGAATACGATTCCCGCTTAGGACAAATATTTGTGTGCTGAACACGTGTACTTGGTTTCTGTGTTTGGAAGTATGTATTTAAAAGTTTATTGCGAACATGTAATCATATCAGACATTTGGTTACCATAGGAAAGCCTCTGCTTAGATTACGGTTAGTTGGGCGTGAGTGACCCAATCCACACTATTATTACCATTTTCATCATCATTTTATCTTATGTTTATCTTAAATCATCTATGCATGTGTCACTGACTAAAGAGGAATGGAAAATGTTTTCGTATTTCACTGTTTCTGATTACTGTGTCATTTTAACCAAAACAGTATATGAATTGAACAGTACATGAACGTAGTCACAAAAACATTGAAATAAAAAAATTGTAAAATTAAACAAACATTTTTTTTACCGTATTATATTTCGTCATTAAGCCTCTTCACAACTTCACAAACATTAATCTTATTAATAAATTTCGAAAAACAGCTTCAAATAGGTGTGTTCGAAATTATTTTTCGAACCTCGTACTTTTTATAAGCTTAAACCATCACCGACGTTTTCATTAGTATCATAATCATAGAGGTAGAGATCGGATTGGGCGTGAGCGATACCTCCAGGACCCACAATTGCGGTCGCTTGTGGCATGTGGACAACAGTGCCCACGTCATTACGATGAATTGCTACGTGGGATTGAGGATTAGCTATAGCAACTCCTTTTGAACCACTGACCGCCTCTGCTATAGGATTCAAGCGGAGCACGTAATTAGAGTCCAATTCGAGAACTTCAGTGAACTTGTCACCGTCGTATTTGAAGATATCTGCCTTGCTGGAGCTTGAGCTTCTTCCCGAATAGGTCCCGTCAGGGTGAAATCTAACAGGCAAAAAAGAATTATTAGTTAGATGTTCAAGAAAGAAAAATAAGCTGGGTTAGATGGGACCGTCATGTTTGTTCATTTGGATGGTAATAAATAACTGGACCCGTGGCGACTAATTTTCCTTCTCTTATTGGTTGTATAGGTGGACCTGACGTATCATTTAATTCTCGTAGCTGACTAACAACAGTATTAAGGTCTGTTGCAGATGATAAAGCAAAAACTCGTGCAGCAGGTCCCGCTACCGCTAACCCCCCTGGTTGAGTATAAGCTAATCCGCCTGGGCCAACAATAGCTGTTCCTCCTTTTCCAGCAGTTGCTACACCACCAGGGCCTGCAATAGCTACACCACCTTTCCGTACTCTCAATTTATTTATGAAGAAGCCTGGACTTGGGGCCACTGGTTTCTTATTTCCAAACAAATCAAAATGTCCAAATTGAAATCGCAGGTCCCCATCATCGGCACTATTTTTAGTATCATGAAGCTCTTCTTCTATGTAAATCTTTTTAGGTGGTTTACGTGGTACTACTGGCTTTGCAACGTAAATTTTTTCTACTTTTCTAGCAGTTTCAATTTGTTGATCTGGTGCGTTATTTGCCACAGTACGCTTCTTCAATGCGCGTTTTTGTCTTGTGTTCGTACTTGTAACTGGACCAGTAGGATCATCGCTTTCTTGTGGAGGAACGTTTCTTAGCAGAATATTATCTTTTAATGCCGCCATGGCTTTGAGTAGCTCATCAGTTTCAATATCATTATTTTCTGTTTCGCTTTTAATTGACTTTTGTTTTCTAGCACATACGTCAGCATCTTGACCGTATTCTATAAAATTATTCCAACCACCACCTTGGTATAGACCAATTAAAGGGTCTTTTAGGATTAAGGGAAATATTTTACCAAACGGCCACTGAAATTGAAATGGCCATTGAAAGTTGGTTGGAAATGAAGGAAAAGCTGGGAATGGTGACAGTTGTTCTTGCCTTGTTTGAATAGAATTGATATCGTTCAATGTGTTTTTCAAATTATTATTATTTGGCATTACTACCACTGGTACATTCATAATGTATGGATAAGGTATGGGAGACGTCGATGGCTGATTGTATACATTAGGAAACATTTGCAAAGCTTTAGAGTATTCTTGTCTATTTTCGTTCGATTCTTCTGTAAGATAATTATTTTCGTATTGTTTTGGTCTTACAGAATGTATTTTAGTTTGTTCGGATGCTATAATCTGTTGAAGTTTTTCCAACATTTCCCTATCAATAGCGTAACTTTCCGCAGTTTTCTGTGGTTTATTATAATTTAATTGTTGTTTATGCGGTTTTTTCAAAGCTTCGTTTATTGCTTGTATCTTTTGTATAATTTCTTGTGTATTTACATTATGTGATGCTGTAACAGGATCATTTGTAAATGTGATTGATCTTTCCACTTTAACTGGGGATGTTTCTTCCGTTTCATCTATTGGTAGGTCTAATTTCGTCGATCTGAAATTATAAAATCTGTTTAGCTGTCACGTGTATATATACAAGAAATCCCAATACCATGCCCAAGCATATAGTTATTATTTAATACATAATTACATAGTGTCACACAAGCAGCAGCATGTAACCAAAATATAATGAACGCCATACCTGAACCATTGCTATGCCCCAATGTAGTGTTCATTTTAGATGTAGCTTCATTCTTGAGTTAAAACGCCTCGATACTACGTGTTAGTTTTGTAAAGTGTATCTCTCGAGCTCGTAAATAAAGCGTGAATATTAACCGATTACGTTTATCCATTTCTATAAACAACGTCGTTGCAACCGTTAACTACTCCGTATTAATTTGATTTAATTGAAACTGATATCAGCTCATCAAACAAATCAAGTTTGATTAATGACGTCAATTTCATTTCCGTATTAGATATTGTGTATTAATAATTCATCTTTTTAGTTAATTTTTTTATACTCACTCGTTGTTTGGTCGTGACGAGACTTCCAATAGACAGCATGCGAGCAGGAACTGGAATTAAAAATGGTGTTCTTTAAATTATTGCATATTAATGTACATGCAAATATTCTTTAACCAGGTATTTGCATATTATTTCAACAAGCATAATGCGTTTTTAGTTTTTGCGATCTTTTTTTAATCTTCAATTAACATTCTCTTAATTAAGTTTAATTAAAGCTTTAAATAAAAAAATATTGTCAAGTGAGAACATCATAATATGCATTCAAGCTTTTTCCGTTTTAGATTCTTGGTACACAGCCGAAATACGAGTATTATGATTCGTATAATATCTATGAATTTGCTAACATTTGTAATCCCATGCTTCACGTTCATTAGAAATTAAATACCAATAAAAACATTTTTGTAAAATGTGTAAACAAGACAGCCAATTCTAACGGAAAACCAATATTGTGCGTAACCACACTTGTAAAGTGACCGTAGGGTTACCAACTAAATGTACAAATTTTATTCAATGTGCCATTTTATCTGTAAGCGTAGAAATATACTAATGTTTAAATCAGAAGTTTGCTAAATTGCAGGTTTTTGCTAAATTCTTCTCGAAGACTGCCTTAACATTTTCGACACAAACATTGATATGATTTTGTAACGTAAAGAGCTATACATCGTTTGCCAGTCTTTACACTTCTTTAAAGCTTTTGTTGTTGCAACACGTAAAACACTCATACTTTTGGAATTGGATTGGTGTCCATTAAAATAATACATAATCCAAGTGAAACATTGTATTATGCTTAAGGAATTTATTTTAGTTTTACACGTACAAAGAAAAATGGCAACCCTGGCTGTCGGTGTCACACGAACGGCACTACTTGGAGGCGTCCCAAAGTGAATAAGCTCACTCTCTCCATAAAGATATTAGTAGGACGCACTTTTTTGGAGTTTGACCGTTAGTTGGTGATACATTGGTAGATCTTATTGAGCTTGTGGGCTTATGTCGCGATTGGCATTTGAATTAACCAATGGATTTTTTTAGATTCACGTACAGTAAACAAATATTCTATAGAATGCTAGGTGGGTACAACTATTAATACCTACGTTTAGAAAATATAGATATTAACAGTCCTACACGTTGTACGGTAAATGATAGAAAAGATTATTTTGATTGTTAATTAATGATTGCTAATTAGTTCGCTTTCTCTAAATTAATTTGGCAAAGCTTTCCTTGAGGTCTCGACATTACGAATGTAAACATTGAATTTATAATTAGAATCTAAAAAAACATTAAAAGCAATACAACAGACATCTTGTATTAT
>DWEE01002778.1:0-11183 GCA_018245755.1 Parelbella macleannani
GTTAATTATATTAGAATTTTCAATATGTAATCGAATCAGCTCACACTAAATATTTGTATGCTCAGATTTGGCTAAGTGCTTTATGTAGTTAAGACAAATAAATGATTTGAACTTGAATTTAAACGTGTTTTGTTACGTTTCACGTTCGTCTTAGATTGACGAACTTCTGGATGACTGAATGTTTTGCGGTGCAAATGACAAGTATTTACAATAAAGCGACATACAAATAGACAAATGTTGTTAAGAATATCAATAAATTTGTTATATTAAAGTTGTATGAGGTTATGCAAATTAATTTAACAAAGTCCTCTTAAGCGGAGTGCCACGACTCACGGTCTTAGGCTTTTTCGACTAGACTAGTTCTCAACCCACTTAATTATTTTAGAAGGACGAACGCACATCGAACGCCCGAACAAAATATGCGGCATACAATTATCCGTCCGATATCGTACAAGCCAGTGTACAGGAGGCTTAACAACGATGTGATTGTTTTAAAGTGTCTTTAAAGAATATGAGTGTATGCGGAAAATTAAATAACGTTACGATCATCGCGGGCGTGGTCATGTTAGGCGAAGGTGAAGTTTGGTGATTAATAGACGGATACTGGACACCGGATGGGCGAGTACCTACTCATTCCGCGATCCATGTGGGTGAATATGTAGCTTTATGTAGGCATAATGTCTTATTTTTGGGTGAACATGAGTATACAATATATCGAAATGAGCCGCTATTTATTGAATACTATATTATTTAGATATATTATTATTTAGATATAGGTACATATATTCCATATGTTGAATTCGGATATAATTGAATTTGGATATAATTGTGCGTTCCTAATTATTTTTTCATCTTCACGCCTGTCACAAGAGTAGCCAGAAGAGTGTAGTGCAATCAGACGATCCACCAGTTAATGTTTTTATTATTCGCTGTTTTATTTATTAAAATAATAACAAATAGCTATATCATGATTGTTCCCTGAATTCAAGGTATTTTCACATACCATTTCACCGAAATCAGTTCCTACAGCGGTTTTCACGTGAGAACCTCACAAACAGATGGGTAAAATTACATGAAGGGTAAAGTCGCATTTATCATAAAATTAATATTGAGGTTTATACTGATCCAATGTGTAACAAAACTTGAACAGAAACAGAGAAAAAAGTATGGTGAAACAGAATAAACAGGTATTAATCAATAATGATCATCATCAATGTACATAAGGTATCCATCGAGAGGCTTTAACAGTTGAGCAACATTAACGTACATAACAGTTAATCAGAGCCAGTTTAAAAACGTCAAAGTCGTTTAAATACATCAAGTTGGTGAATCAATAAAACAATTTAATTTATATAGCATCTAATTAACAATCAGGCGAATACATCACGAGAGAGGCACCATAAGACACCACCCACGAATGTAATTCCGGACTGGAAAACTCTAAATGACCGCGTTTAATTAGAATAAATTATTCTTTTATCAAACGCGGCGGTCCGATACGGCGTAGAGGCTTAGTGGCGGTTGAGTTAATAAAAAAACATACTAGCGCAACGAACAAAAGTTTTGATTTTTGCAAACATTCAAACGTGGAGATTTTTATTATTGTGGAGAATTTTATTGATAATATCATGAACAACGACATACTAAGTCGCGGGTACTAGCTAGAAATATCACGAGGCATGAAATTTACCCTTTCCCATCTTCTCTGGGGTCATAATAAAGTACAAATAATATAATAAAATATAGTTCTGATTCGCGCTGTGCACCCATCTATTTGATTTAAAATTCAAACATAACATTCTACATTGAAAATGTATGATAGAGAAAGGAATATATTTCTAACTAGCTGTGCGAATGAGATATTAGATTTAGTAAAGACCATAAAACCATTTCATACAAACGAAATGGCGGGAAAGTTGACAGCTAGTGTTTTATTATCAGATATAGTTCTTTCGTAATCTTAGTTACTCCAAAATATTGCCGAGAAAACGTATCTCACTAACCAGTTAACCTATGGGAGTTCTTCAATCGTTTGACTAAGCTATTCGTTTTTTTCCTTTTATTGCAGATGCGCTTGTTTATCGATAGATGGCGCTAGGGTCTGGACTATTAAAAATAAATTACAGATTTTTTGTCTATGTTAAACGTTAGCTACAAGCGTAATAATAAGTAATAAAATCAGTAGGAAAAGCTACTGAATGCATTTGCTATATTTGTTTTAATAAATACATAGAGTCAAGCGGTGATAGGGCACTACATTTAAGTAAATTTTAAAGCGCACATACCTTACTGATATAGAACTGATATATTAATGAGAAAAAAGTTCTTAAAAAATTTATTATATACTCGGAAAAATAATCAGAATGCTTTTGGATGGATAATTATTTAGTACCAATTTTTTTTATAATTACGTGGCATGATTTTTTGAAATGGGAATGATAACCGCGATAATTTTGTTTTTATTTATTTTTTTACTTACCTTAGACGAAATAAGCGTCAATGTGGGCGAGGACTCCTGTGGAACAAAAGACAACTATCCTGCTTTAATTGATTTTTGAAAAATAAAATAAAATAAACAAAAGAATTAGGTCAAGACAATAAACAATTTTGAAAGCTTTTAGCACAGTAAGAACACCGATTCGCAAACATGACAAACCAATTTGACGCATATATAATTATGAATTTGGAAAAAAAACGAGTCCTTAAAAATTTTTGGGACATAAGTAGATATGAAATTAAGGCTTATCGAATGGCAGGATAAAATATGTACAGTTAGTAGCGCTTCGATGGCAAAGCGGGCAACAGATAAACGAGTTTCGAGAAGAAAATGCCATTAAAATGAACGCAGTGCCTATTCCGGTGATAGTTTGCAAGTTTTAATCGAGAACGTTCAATCATCGCTAAGTTATTCCATTGCATTCCTGTTTATGGAAAGTATTTTATTGTTTTAATGCTATAAATAATATAAATTAATGGGTTCTCAATTTTATTTTAAATTCCGATTCTTTAAATTATAATTATACTTCATTACCTCGTTGGTCAAGTGGTTTCAAACGAGACTGTTGATCGAGAGGTTCTGGGTTTGACGGCCGGGTTAGACACTATTCTATTACTATAGACGTAAACGTAACTGGTAGTTATGGTAGGTATTTAGATATTCTAGTAGGTATTTCGTTACGTAAATTGTTTACTTTTTCTGCAACTTGTTTTGATTAAAAAAGCGCAATTGAAATCATAACGAACCTAAAATAAGACACAAATTAAACTTAAAAATGTTTTTGTCTGTAATAATAGTAACATTATTGATATCCAGATAACAACACACAAGCAAATTTCTCTTTTATTTTAATATTTAATAGAAAGAATACAAACTTTTCATTCCTTTTCACGCTGACCATGATTAATCTATAACTAGTTACGCCGACGGAGCTTGTATACGAAGTGGCGACAAAAAGGAAACCGCCGTTATCACACCGAGAGTCATATCATTATGAGTCATGGTGACTACGCAACCCGGACGATTATTGAGGTAAGTGAATCGTAATGTATAATACACATGAGAATTCTTTACACGTGTGTTCTTGGTACAAAGCATCCGGACCGCGTCCAGGAGGAAAATACTGGATGTGTTATCGCTTCCCGGGAAATTGCGTCGTCTTTTTGCATCGCATTTGTCCGGGGCTAGGGACGCCGTGATCGTGATCGCCGGTGATCGTCGTTGGACTATTTAAAAATGGAACAATGAACGAGGAAAGACATCTGGGCAAAAAAGCTCTTGTATATCTGGTTTGGACACAGATGTCTTCTCAGAATGAAACAGATTAAGATTATGCCACCCTTGGTATGTGCGGATTAGCAGATTTCACACGTTTTAGAGTAATTTATGGAGAACTGTAAGGGGTGCAGGTTTCCTCACTGTATAACTTTACAGTAAGTGATATTTGTTCTAAAAACGCACATTTTCATAAATAGATGAGCGCAAAGATTTAAACCCAGAGTCCCCGGAATGGGAGACTGAGTCTAAACCACTAGTTATCTGCGAATAACCAATGTCTGTATATATGTAGCAATATCATTGTATGTCTATATTTATACAGCAAACAAAAATATAAAACTAAGGAATTATCACCTTTTTTGATTGTTATGCATTTAACGTCAGGAATAATCTCGAGGAATTTTATTATGAACAGTTGAAAAATATTTGCACTAAAAGTTATTAAAATATCCTAGTATGTATTGATCATAAGATGTTTAAAATTTAATGAAATGTTATTCATTAATATTTATGTTTAGCTGTGAAAGTTTTTTTACAGCAAAAATTTTAGAGACTGCAACTAAAATTTCATATATAACATCACTTATCAAAGAAACCTATACATACTAGCGAAACTTATTCTCTGTTTAAACTAAGTACTATAGGTATATAGAGATTTTATTAATTTATAAGTAGAACATTGTAGGTAAATTAGTTGCTTATGTAACTCAGCTTAAAGCGATATAGTAATATACCCTTCGTTCGTTCTATTGTTTCTCAAAGATGTAGGTACTATGCAATTTAACAATCATATTTTGACTGGCACATCATAACCTACAAAAAACTTAGAACAATATTCAAAACTTATAGGATATCTATTTGCGTGTGAAAAACATGCGCGGAAGAATAAAGTGAACATAAAATCAAACAATAATTACAGATTGAAGCAATCAACGCATTTAAAACGGCAAAAAGCTCCACATCGGACCGACCGACGGAAAAAAACCACGACGAGCAATTATACGCTATACAACGAGTATTTAACATTATAAACAATTGCGTTTATTGCCTTCAAACGTATCGTAATAATTACATCAAAACAAAGCACGGCAAAAAACCGCGCGCACGAACTATAGTTACCTACGTTCCACTGTAAAATCGGCCGCGCAAGACAGTTGGCGCGCAAAAAAGTTAAAACGAAACCGGCCGAAACTCTTCCTTTCTTAAATTATCCTGTCACGCTCAACTATAAAATGCAATTGGTTCTCAAAAAATTCAAACTCGTTAGAATAACGTATGCCCTCGCCGGGAGTGCTCGCAATAGAAAATAGTCTCTGGTCTGTAATGATAAGGTCGCGTTTTCCTTGTTCGGTCCGGATGTAGGTTATATTTAGTGTCAGGTTGCGCGGACAATAGACGCACGCGCATTCGGTGCCGGTGCGGCAAGGTGACCGCGGCGAAGGGCACGAGGCTGCCCTTGCACACCCTACGCCCCGGGCCCCGAGCCCCGCGCCGCACCGTATACCCCGAGCCCCGCACTGCGAGGTCCAGCGTGTCCCGCACATTGGCTTGCATTGTCTGACACGCCATTGCTGAAATGACCGCAGTGGATATTGGCCAAGGATGCGCCCTGATTGGGATAGCTTCATCGATATCGATTTGAATGTTTGTTTGTCGTAAAATTATTAATTTGCTTTAAAGGTAATCGTATTTGAAATCTATGAAATTAAAACTTAACTTACGGCTCACATGGAGCTAAACTAATACTGAATAATTAGCATAAAAAAGGACTTTCTCGTTATTACTTATCTTTTTTAAACGAGACGTTTAATTAAACGGGATCATAAAGTATTTATTATGATAGAAGCTCTCTCGCTGATGTTAATAATTGAAAATGGACATCTAAATTCAGTTACAATCAATAGTTATAACCAGCGGCTGACCGATTGGCCGACTTACGGAGTCCCGATGTGACAACAAAATGCAAATGTCATTTGCAAAAATAACTGTGGCTAATGTCTATATTTATATACGTATTTTTATTTCCTAACACTACGGGAAAACTTTATGTTTCGCTATTGATTTCGTCTATAATTTAATACCATTTTAGATTGTTTTGTAATTTTTTCAATTTTTTTTCATACTTATCATCATCATCGTCAATACTTTATCAATCCACTCTTGAATACAACTGTTCTCTTAGAATGAGAAGGGTTAGGAACATAGGCGATGGTTTGAATAATTTGGCCACAATTTGATTAATCACCTGCATATTTCAGAACTTTCAATCAGTGTTGCCAGTTCCCTATTTAAAAATTATGTGATAAGTAGCATGCAATAGCAATACTGATAAAATACCAAAACGATATAGTTCTTAAGGCTGGCAATGGATTTTTTACGCTTCCCCCTCATAGCACCTGTGTCGCGGATATAATAAAAACGTACGCAAAGTAAGCAAAGAACCCATATTTGTTATTGATATCGTTCGGTCGTTTAAATATTTGACTTTAACATTCTAACCTTTACCCACTATTTGTGCAGAATGTGTTCGATCCAATGTCGATAATCGTTACAATATCTTGAGGCAATTCGCATTCAGTGACTTTATCCTGAATCAGGCATAACTAATGCTGTAAAGAACGGACGCTATAGTAAGTCATAATAAGTCATAAAAATTTATGTTTATGTAACGTTATATACCTACATATGAACACTTTTTATATATTTGTTATTATGTACTTACGTACATATATCTAGATAAGCTTGCAGCCAAAAAGAAGTGATTCTCATAGCATGAACGACAAGGATTAACATAAAAATTACCATTCAGCATTTAGGGACACTAACCACTGGACTACCAGGTACCAGCGTCGCCTACCAACTATGGACACTCAAACAGAATGAGCTTATTAATCGCCAACTTTTCACCATCTAGTGGGCATGACTACAATCGACAGTTATTCTTCTAAGTTGCACACATCCCTACGTCCAAATATCGCGGCTGACATAGCTCGCAGGGACAGGTGGTAACATTTAACATTAATCCGACCTTACACGAATCACACTGAATTAGCTTCGAGTAAAAACCCAATTATTGTGTACAACTTCGTTTGAAACGATAATAACGCGCACACACATGCACGCATACATGCACACACGTACACACACACAGAGACACACACACACACACGTGCATAAACAGTGTACTATGCGGCTATACAGGTTTGTTATGATAAAATAGAACGACATTTTTATTAAGAAACACGATATTGATAATGTGCTTGATAATCTCACTAAACTTTACACCTCGGCATTTTATTGAAAAACACGCTCTGGTTGGTCTAGATCGCTGTTGTTTTATGGTCACTTCTATCCATGGATATTCCACGAACAAAGTTAAGTAGTTCGACCGTTCTTCTTCGGTAAGACAGGGTCCATTGCTGTACGTGACGTACGGTGTATTCAAATTCAACTTTATATAATTTGATTGTTGATGTTGGTTAGGGGCTGTCTTATGATCCTATGGATCCAGATGCGTTGTTGTATGTGACTGTACATCATTTGAATATTCAAAGTTTTGTAAGTATAGTTCTGATGTGGTACGTGGAGACGACATAATTCATTTTTATACGTACAGTCGTACGTCAGCCATATAGTATTTCCTATTCACGCCTCCTAACATCGCTCATATTAAGAAGTTTCACAGTGACAATAACGGATTAGCACTCGGCCAGCGTAGCAAACTATGGCTTTAGGGTTAAGATAAGGGTATCTTGCTAAGAGAAAATCTGCACTCAACTGTGGGACGATAGAGTGTGATGATGATTGGCATACCAGCTAGAGACCATCCTTGTAAAGTATTTTACATTGAACTGATTTTGAAGTAAAAATAAATATGTATTTTGTTATATGTGGGTATACCTCACCTAAAACGTAATGCAATGCATTTATAAAGCGCATTGAGATTTCCTAACCTTTCGTAGTTTTTTGTACTACATAATATGATGCAAGCAATATGCGCTAAGTTTGGTACTTAGTTCTGATTAGTCATAGCGTAACTAGAATATTCTGGAACCACTAAAAGGCTATACATCAAAATCGATACAACATTCCATAGCATATAATTTGTGATATCTAAAACCAGTGGTCCTGACAGTCCAGTTGTTTCAAGCACAAATATTTGTTCAGTGTTTGGCTGAAAAATTATCGATACCTATATGTAAATATTTGTGTAAATATATATGTATGTATCAAGTTAATTAATTTGGTACTCTCTACGTACACGACGTGTGCCATATGTTGATGATATATTAATAGATCACTATATAGCTGTCCCCAAACCGTAAGTTCTCAAGAGTCTATTACCTACTATTAGAAATATCACGAACCTAGTTAACACTCACCCGGAATACAGTGATTTGTCGCAATGAGTAATAAAAGCGTTAAATCACAGCCCGAATATCAAGCTAATATTAATAATACGATTTTATCGGTTCACGTGTAGTGTATAAACCACGAAATTCACACGACCCACCATTTGCGTAATAATCGACACTCGGATACATTCACTAATAGTCATCATGAACCTAATATGTGTTTTAGCATAAATGATTATATTAGATTCTTAAAAACAATACGAGTATAGCGTGGAAATCAGCGTAGCCGACAGTTATTTATAATCTTCTCCGTGGGTAGTGCACAGCCGTTTGTAGTTTATGGTAACCCTTCCGTCATAATCCCTACAATTATAAAAGAGTATGCGTGTCTGTCTAACTTCAGAAGAAGAATATGGTAATGATGATGGAAAGGACAATAGCGAAAACAATACTTACTTTTGTCAGTTTATATGTTCACGGTATCTTCATTAAATGTTGTGGCGAATATTAAATATGAAAAGAACCAAAGCCGCGCTACGCGCTCTAGCGGCGGACGGACCCGTAAACTTTCACTGGTAATCGTCATAAGCATAATACAGCGCAATAAAACATAAGGTTGAATGAATAATTCGGTTCATTAGAGTTAATCTTTATATAAATGTGGAAAGTGTTCGTATTTGTTATTCGTAAACGGGCGCAATGGCGGCTGGAAACATGGAGGCTCCAAAACTGGTTCTGTATAGTATACTGTATGTAAAGGAAAGCCGTAATCGTGTTTAATGCCCAGAATCCGGCCCTAATAGTTTAATTTGCCGCGCGGTCGCATCGGCCCGCTGTTAGATGTGTTTAAACAGTTCGTTTTTACTGCGTTGCATAGGTTATATGTGGGAATGAGCTTCCATCCGGGGCAGTTCCCACAGCGCTAAGAATTTACAGCAACCGAGCGAGCGGGCGCTTCTGTAATAGGTCTAACAGTGCTTTGAACGCTTGCAACATATTGACGAGTCTTATGTTTCTTAAGTCTTATGGCTGTCTTTTATTAATGAGACTAATAATTTATTCACCAGTGACTCATTTGTAATTAATTACTTCGTATATATTAAAACTTACGGAATTCTTTAACTTACCCACGCACGTAATTAAAAGATTATTGAATTGTAAAACCTAGCAATTTCCACTTCGCTAGAGTAGTAGATCATGGTAACATCATTTTTGTTGGAGATCAATGGCTCACCATATAACGATTAATGTGTTTTAGTCAATTATATTAACAAGTATTTGCTCAATAAATTAATTGGGTTTCTTTTACAAATGGTCACAAATTATAAGGTATAATTATTATATATATAATTCATTAATAATTTGCTTCACTATTGATTAATTTTATTTAATTACAATAAGGATAATCGGATGCATTGCGGAATTAATGATCCCTAGGAACCTCACAAAACAGGACTCTCTAGATGTAGAATTTGGTATTATTTTTATTGTATATTTGAAGTCAAAATAATCGTGCGATTTTTACATATGTTTTGTTACAAGGTTAAAAGTTATTAATAAAATTATATGCATATATTAAATACAAATCATTTTTCCTTATTGCATACACATTAGAACAATTTACGATGTTTTACGAGTAACATAATTATCTCACATACATATTGTAGAATCTGTTTCCGCAATGCCCGGTAACATTAAAGGGCAGTTCGAGGAACGGGGTATAAATCCACATTATTAATATAATATAGGTCTGCTAGGATAGGGATATTTGGCAAACCGTGCTCCGTACCCCGTAAGGGGATTGGCGTGATGATATGTATGTATTAATTAACTAAAGTTAAAAGTGTTTCGTTTGTTGTTCGCGCTAATTTTATAAAGTACGATTTTCTAGTATAATGGAATAAGATTTATGATAAATATTCACCCTAGAATGATGCCACAAATGTTGGATAACCTTATCTAATGATATTTGTAAAGTAAGTTTGAAGATAAGGCGCTACTTTACAAGCTTTACGCGCATGCGCTGGCGTAACGTAAGTACAATGTAATACAATATTGTTGTATTTATATTATTTAAGTAAGCCGTAATAAGACATTTAAGAGCATTATTTCAAGATATGGTATATTAATCCTTGCGAATGAAAGTTATTGCATTTGACAGACAATTTTATGGCGATATACTTTGTCTTTTACCGTATGTTACATGGACGCTAATCTATGGAGATAGCAATAATATCGTTTGTGCTGAAATCCTGTATATTATCTACCTGCGATTTCTTTTTAAATATAATGAATTAACAACGAGTAATGAACAAAACAAAATGTTCATTTATGTACTGGTGATGGTATAATAATAAAACATTATTTAATTTTAGGCTGCTATCAAAGTGCAAAACATAGTTACACAAACGTCGTCCTGACCTAACTGGACGGAGACATCTCTTTGTATGACAAAGTTTGACCCAACATTCTCCAGGTTAGTGGGTTACAGGTGCCATGTTCGTTTCAGCCGACGTATTCCCCGACGTGAGGGTGCTCACCCGGTGGGGTTGGAACGAGAAAAACAAAGAAATTTAAAAAATTTGCGACACACGGTAATATATCGCTAATTAAAATGTAATCGTTTTATAAATAAACGTTACAATACATTCGATTTGAATATGTAAATGAACGATCATATTAAATTACCGAATTCAACTATTTAGTTAATAATATTCTAAGAAAATAAATGTTATGAGAATTTACGTCTTACGCTAAATTCTTAAACACATTTATTATGTACTAAATTGCGAAACGTATTAAGTTTTATTCATTTGTGTTTGAAAAGATATACATATTTATTAGTTATAGCCTCAAATTATTAATGTTACTGAAAAAGGAATAAAAAGGATAATTGTACGAGTTATTTCATTAATGGATATTAATATATATTGGATTCCAACGAATCGTTTCTCGTCTTAAAACAACAGAAAGTTTAAAAAAAAGTGAAATAGCTCTATTTTCAGGTGTTAAGGCGTAACGGAGCGGGCAGTGGGCGGGCGGGAAGCGGTGAC